>VMDO01027303.1:7254-25563 GCA_007922755.1 Pedetes capensis
TTCTCTTTTCTGCTCCTCCCCATCCTCCCCTCCTCTGTTTCTTCCTCCTCCTCCTTTTCCTCCCCTCACCCTCCCCCCTCCTCCTCCTCCTCTTCTTCTTCTTCTTCTTCTTCTTCTTCTTCTTCTTCTTTTTCTTCTCTCTCCCTCTCTTTCTTTCTCTCTCTCTCTCTCTCTCTCTCTCTCTCTCTCTCTCTCTCTCTCTCCCTCCCTCCCTCTACCTCTCTACCTCTCCATCTCTCTGCCCCTCCCTTCCCTTTCCAGACCATATTGGGTGTCTTTCATTACTTTTATATAGTAGAACACTATGATTTTATTATTATTTCACCTTATTATTTTAAATTGATTATCTAAGATGGGTAGATTATACTTTGGAAAATTATTTCTTTTCCATTTTCCTTGACAATTGTAAATGCTCTTTGGTGTCAATGATATTCTTCACTCCCTACCTGGATACAATCCTTTTGAGTCTATTGTAGAACTATCTGCTTGGGGTGCCAAAAATTATACATATTTTTAAAAGATATTACCTATGTATTAGTTTTAGAAGTTGAATTGAATTCTGGTAGCAATGTGTAGCATGACATTGAGTCAAAAGATAGTGTTAATCAAATGAAAACTTGCACCGTCATGTCACAAGCATGGAAAAATGGAAAGTTTTCAGACCAAGATGTGATACATTTTTTGGCACCCTCTGTATTCTGCCTATTCCACCTATGATGTTTCTTTCATATATGGGGCCAGACATTGTTAAGGTTAAGTATAAGTGTGGTGAACTTCCAGAACTCTCAGGTGAAAGTTCGAATGCTCTTCAACTAACTAGTTTTACAACTCTGCGTAAGTTGCTTAACCTTTTTCAGTTTTAAGGTCCTCATGTGTAAAATCATTGTAGCGTCATAGTTTTTGTTAGTGACTAAACAGGATCATGTATATAAAGAATTTAGCACAATACTTGGGGCATAGTGATCTTACAGGAAATGTTAACGGCTAATATTAATACTGTGTTATGGAAAGTGATATTGGCTTTTAGTTTACAGAAATGCTACTCAGAGGTAAGGATCAGAGAAGACTTCTTGTCTAAGGTAGTACTTGAACTTGTTCCTAAAGCATGGGTGGAATCTTTACTACACTGACTGGGGAATTTTATAGAAGAGAACAAAAAAACCAAAGAGTTCAGAGTGTGATTAATTCTCCAGAGGGCCTGCAAGTGCCTCGCAAATGATGCCGAGAAATTTGCTTGGGTTGATATTTTTTTGTTGGGTATGGGCAGCAATTTGACACCTCATTTCAGGCATGATCTCTCTCTCTCTCTCTCTCTCTGAAACAGAAGACAGGACATAGTAAACCTCTTAGTATAAAATGGAGTGAAATCTGCAATATGAGTTAAGATTAACCCACCAGCATGGAGGATGATGGATTTTAGTAGGGAGAAACTAGAGGCAATGGGACCAGTAAGAAATTCATTGTCATCTTCATAAAAAGAGGCAAAGGCCTGAATATGTGTGGTAATATTGGAAAATGAAGGAAATCACAAACCTTGGAGATTTTGAGAGGGTAAGATCCAGATCCATAGGATTTATCAGTGAGATAAAAGTGAGAAATTATATGAGAAATGAGGAAGAAATTAGGCTGAAATGCTATTTTTCAGATAGGAATCCATATTTTTTATACTCTCAGGCAAGAAACACATCTAGTTAGAATTTGGTTGAAATTAAATTTGGGGAAAAGGGCTCTATATCTGAGAGACTAGACTAGAGAAAAGTAGGTGAATTAGATGGCAAAAACAGTCTGGGTCAAAGGAGAAAGTCCTTCTACCCCAGGGTTCTTTTCATTGAAGAGTAGATGTCATCCGCAATTGCACTGAAACTGTTTGAGCAAATTCATTTTGGCAACCAACCTATTCAGTCCATCCAGGATTGTTGTTGTTGTTGTTACATGCCATTGAGTCAGTATCTAACTCAAAGTGACCCTACATACAACAAGGGAAACACTATAGTCAGTGCTTCTCTGCCTGTCACAGGGTTTTTAATAGCAGATTGATTTTTGGGAATGGGTTGCCGGTCCGTCTCTCAAGCCTACAGCACATGGTGTTCCCAGGCAGTCTGCCATCCAAGTACTAACCAGGCCCAACCCTGCTTAGCTTCCGATATCTGAAGGGATCAGATGCCACAGGGCTACGGCTGCAGGCTCCATCTAGGTTGTTGTTGTTGTTGTTGTTGTTGTTGTTAGGTGCCCTCAAGTCGGTATCTGACTCATAGCGACCCTGCATACAACAGGTGAAACACTATTGTCAGTGCTTTTCTGCTGTTCATAGGGTTTTCAATGGCGGATTGATTTTTAGGAGTAGATTGCGGGTCCATCTCCCACCACCTAGGATAGCCGTCCTTAAATGCACCTTGATGGGGAAGGATGTCCAACGTTTGCTAAGTACTATTCAAATGTACCTCAAACTTCCAAATGCAGAAGTCTTAAGTATGGAAGTGTACAAAATCACTTGGGGCAGGGATTTTTCAGAATAGGTCTTCCTGGGATCCATCTCCATAGACTTTGACATAATTGATCTGGGGTAGGGATAACAAAAATAACCTAGGTTATTCAAATACCTTATGTTAATTAAGGATTTGACCATGTGTCTCAAAAGGTGAAATTCTTTTTCTACACACACATACACACACACAGGAACACACACACACATATGGAGCAAAGTAGAGACCTCTCTGATGTGAACATAGCCACATATGTCTTTGAAAGGATATTCTAGAGCCAGAATTGGTGAATTTTAAGTGTAGGCCTGTCATTTTTTAATATGTATGACCTAGGGAAAGTTTCTTAATATTTTAGGCCTCCACTTTCTTATTTGCAAAATGGAATGAAAATACTTTCTGTTTGATAGAGGTTTTTGATGAAGATTATTATAAAATCTTTAGAACAAAGCCTGCTATAATATTAAGTACACATCAAGTAAGTATACATCAAGTAAGCATCAAATTAGGGTTCTCTGTTTTTGTCTAGTTAATTTTGGTGGAAGCCAGAGACCAATAGCGTCCAGCATCTTATATTTCATGATATAGATGGACAAAGAGGTATGAAATGTTGTCCTCTGATACTGTTCCTGAACGGAGAAGACAGGAAGATGATCTAGATCCCAGAAATGAGCGGATTAAATACTGAGAAATAGGCCAACCTGCAAAAGAGGAAAACCCTCCACCAGATGGATTGACACAGTGTCTGCAACAATGGGCTTAAACATAAATAAGATCGTTTGCCTGGCACAGAATCGGGAAGTGTTTTGTTCTGCTGTACATAGGCTAGCTATGAGTTGGACTCAACTCGACGGCACCTAACAACAACAACAACAATGTATAGGTTAAATATGGAAATAAGAATCAGATGGTTGACATCAGAAAGGTTTGCAAAAAGTAAAAAGGAGTGTCCTGTTAGGAGATAAATAATTTTGGAAAGTCAACCAAGCAGTAAGAATAAAAAAAAAAGGAAGAAAGGAAGGAAGAAGGAAGGAAGGAAGACAAAGAAAGAGAGAAAGAATGGGAGAGAGAGAGAAAGAAAGAAGAAAGAAAAAGAGAAAGAAAGAGAGAAAGAAAAAGGAAGGAAGGAAGGAAGGAAGGAAGGAAGGAAGGAAAACAAAAAAGAAAAGAAAGATCAAAGATGCAGCCATGAGGCTGGCGCTCATGGACAGACTAATCTGTAACTTGTAAAAAAGATAATTAGCAAAGGTAAGGCAAAAGTTCTCACATAAAGTAAGTAGATAGAAGGTCAAGAAAAGTTGTACTAAGAATTTATGTCTGAGACTAAGAAGATATTTGATAAAATTCTAATTGTTATAATATTATACGTTGAATATTCATAGTTCCCTACTAAGGTGTGTGCTTACTCTAATACTACATTGTTTTTTGCTTAAGTGTAGTACATAGGTGGTCAGAATCTGATTTCAGAAGGACTTGTATGCAGCTATATCATTTATGCCTGCAGCTGTACTACTGTGGCATCTGATCTCATCAGATCTCAGAAGCTAAACAGGGTCAGGTTAATACTTGGATGGGAGACCACTGGGGAACAGCAGGTGCTGTAGGCTTGGGAGAAGGACTGGGCAACCCACTCTCAAAAAACAGTCATTGAAAACTATGAATAGTAGAGAAGCACAACAATAGTGTTTCATCTGTTGTACAGACTTCATGGCACCTAACAACAGCAACAATATATCATTTATATTTTATGGCATTTTCATTACTTATTCAGATGACTATTGTCTTTGTAACCTTTATATTATTCAGTCTCTTTTATAAAAGAGTACTAACTGTTCTTTGTTTGTAAGCTTTATGTTACTCAGTCTCTTTTATAAAAGAGTACTAACTGTTCTTTGCCTTAACTCTTTTACTACAATTTCAAATTAAAATATGTGACAATAGAAAGTATTTTATTTACAGAAGCTCTTCATTACAATGAACAAAACAAAAACATGATTAGCAAAATAATTGAAATGCATAAGCACTTATAAAATATCTTTTTCTATCACTTGCTTGATTTTCTGTCAAACTTATACACACTCACGTTTTGACATGTGTTCCAAAGCCTAATAAACTAATTTAGGCATTGAAAATCCTGGGCAGGGTTGAAGAGAGGAATGGGACCATGCTCGTCTTTGCCTTTGTTTATTTCTAGCACACATAGTTTTAGACATTCTGTGCTTGTCAAGTGTGATATTAGGCAACGCTGATTTTTGGTGACCTATTGGGCTATGCCCTTTTCAACAGTGAAACTTTTAGTTACTTGTAATCAGAGAATTTACACATTATTCCATATAACTTGATTGCAAATTGATTATGTAAAAGTCAATAAATACTTAAAAATTATTCTTGTCGAAGATAATTGTAGTTGTAACCAAAATCCTTTTAAATTGTTCCTGTGATAGAATTTTTCCCAGGACTAAGGGAGAATTAATTTCCGTGTAAGGGGAGAGATTGAGACTTAAGATGGTAATCAAGGGGCAATATTCATGGATTGGGAGATGAGGGCTATTTGTTTATACAGGATACTAGCAAGGATTTTGTTTGTTTGTTTCTGTTTTATTGATTTGGGTTTTTTTGTTGTTGTTTTATTTTTTATTTTTTTTTGGTTTGTTGTTTTTGAGTCAGGGTCTGACTTTGTAGCCCATGCTGGACTGGAACTCACCATATAGCCCAGGGTGTACTTGAACTTGCATTGATCCTCCTGCCTCTGCCTTCTGAGTGCTGGGATTGCAGGCATGCACCATCACACCTGGCTTGAATACTTGCCATTTTATACAAGGCAAAAAATGACCTGAGATTTTTCACTATCAAATTACATCACCACCTTTTATAAGTCAGATCTGAATGTTAGCATTCGATCCTATTTAGACCAAACCTGTGCTGAAAATTCCTGGCAACAGTACCACCTCCTCTTTATTTTACTTTCATTCATAATTCATATCAGAAGTTAAGAGGGAATTCAGGAGCTTGAAGAACAAGTAATAACCCCTACTATACTATTGAAGTATGAAAATGGACAAGAGGAAAATAGGTGTCATGCTGATATCTGTGTGGTTTTGTTTCACAGACTAAAATATTGAGGTTCCCCAGAATGTCATGTATCTTCATTTTTAAATGCAAGAATTTAAATACATTCCAAAGCGAAACATAAATTATAAATCACCTTAAATTTCATTTATCTGCGTTATTAGAGTTCTTTACAGTAAAATTAGCTGCCTATATTTAGATAATAGTGTGGTTCCCAGAGATACAGAAGTGCATTTAGGTCAGACATATTTAGTTAATATCACACTTTTAAAAAGAAATACTTTATTCTATAATTAGGACACAACAAAATGACAAAGGTATCCAGAGCACAACAAATCATAAAGACCTTGGCTCTCCCTAGTAGTGACTTGTTGCATTCAAAATGAGTCTGTAGCCTCCTGTCTTCTAACTGTTAACTGCATATGATCCCTCATCCCAAGCTTGATAGATTTAGATTTTGCAATAAGTATAACCACACACACACATACACACACACACACACACACACACACACGTTTTCACCCTCCACACTTGCCTGTTCCCTTCATCCCCCCAATACTTCCCAACACACTAAGATTTTCCATGATCCACATGAGTCAGCTTATCACTTGCCAAAGTAGGAATTGGTGAAACCAACATAGTCATAACCAGCAGGATGGCTTCGGCCTCGTGGGTCCATATATTGCTGCATATGTATGGTACAGAATGATACTTGCTCTGGGGTTAGAGCCTGAAAAGAATAAAAAGAGAAAGATACAGTTATAAAGGTCAAAGAACAGCTGATTCCTTAGGGCTTCCAATATACCATAAATTTAGTAAATGAAGAGCCTAGGGAAGGAGATGCAGGTTGTGTTCCTATCATACCCTTTTTTCACAAATTTATGATTTCTTTCCTTACTTTCTTTCTCTCTTCCTTCCTCTCTTCCTTCATTCCTTCCCTCCTTCCTTCTTTCCTTCTTTCTCTCTCTTTCCTTCTCTTCTCTTCTTTCTTTCTTTCCTTCTTTCTTTCTTTCTTTCTGTTTTTTTGTTCCTTCCTTCCTTCCTTCCTTTCTTTCTTTCTTTCTTTGCTTTCTGTCTTTCCCTTCCTTCCTCCCTCCCTCCTTTCCTTCTTTTCTTCTCTCTCTCTCTCTCTCCTTCTTCTTCTTCTTCTTTCTTTTCTTCTTGTTCAGTATTGGGAGGTTGAACCCATGGCCTCACAAATGCTAGGCAAATGCTTTACCACTGACCTGCACCTCCAGTTGCCTTTTTTATTTTTATTTTTATTTTGAGACACAGTCTCACTAAGTTATGTAAGTTGCCTTTGGCCTCAAACTTGCAACTCTTCTGCATCAACCTCTTGAGTAGCTGAGATTACAGCCATGTGCCATGGCTTCCCGTCACAAATTTATGATTTCTAGTGAACAATAATGGGAGAAGGACATGGCAATTCACTCCCAAAGCAATCCTGAAACAATCAGCCAATGAAAACCCTGTAAAGGTGGCTATGAGTTGGCCCCAGCTCAGTGGTACCTAACAACAACAATGAATAAGAAATTTCAGGTTAGCTCTTTCTTGAAGAAAAGAACTTACTTATTTGAGTATTCTATATTCCTCCTTCTCTGAATTTAGCTTATTAAATAAAAAGGATAAGAAACAGCCTTAAACTGGGCATGCTAGTTCATGCCTGTAATCCCAGCACTAGGGAAGCACAGGCAGGAGGATTGTGAGTTCAAGGCCAGCCTGGGCTATGAGAATTTGAGTCAAAAATAAAGAAAGAAACAAAATAACAACAAAAAAGCCTTAAAGACTGAGTTACAGGTTTTGAGTTGGTTTTATGTTTTTGAGCTGGATCAAGACAAAATGAAAGATTAAAAGAAATGACACCTTCTGAAAGAAGAGGTTTGAGGAAAAAAAATGGGTAGGTGAGTAGAGGCTTTCAAAATAGGCAACAAAAACTGAGGTGAACAAAATTCAGATTATGTCAAGAGCATAGTACAAGCAACTGGACTCTTACCTGTTTCAGGTCCTCTTTAGTAATATAGGCCTTGCCCTCTGCCAGAGCTTGGAAAGCACTCTCTATGTCATCGCTGCTCTTGATGTTCTCTGATTCCTTATCAATCAGGAATGCTGTATAATCCTCCAGTGAGATATAGCCCTTCCTGGGAGAGAAGTGGCACAGGCATGTGCCTTCTCAAGATAGAGAAGAAGGCCAGCTCCTTCCCATCCTAAGAAGTGTCTCAGAGGCAGAGGGTAGCCATGTTTTCCAAGTTCCTCTCTCAGATAATCTCTCAGAGACTGATTCTGCTCTCTACTCTGAAGTCCTTCTTATCACTGTTTCCTAAACTCCAGACTGTATCTACATGGGTCATTCAGCCTGCTCTACAACCCTACCACCCTGGCATCTGATCTCACGTGATCTCAGAAGCTAAGCAGGGTTGAGCCTGGTTAATACTTGGATGGGAGACCGCCTGGGAATATCGGGTGCTGAAGGCTTGGGAGAAGGATCTGGCAGCTCTCTTCCTGAAACAATCAAAAACCCTATGAATAACAGAGAAGCCCTGAAAATAATTCCGGGATGGCATAGTGTTGGGGATTATTTTGTTCTGCCGTACATAGGGTTGCTATGAGTTGAACCCAACTTGATGGTACCCAACAACAACAACAACAACAACAACAACAAAAACAACAACAACAACAAGATTCAGCCTGATTCTCCTAATAGGGTTTCAGAATTTCTCAACAGCACTTGTTCCCAGCTATCTAAATAATCCCTGGTCTTCTTTTGTCTTTAGTATTAGAAAAATTTAGTACATAGCAGCAACTTGATTTGTGTATAACTCTACCACACCCCTCTACACACACACAACTCCACTCTCAAGTACTGGCCTCAGAATCACGCCATCTGCTGAAATTCTCATATGAAAGGATCCTTCTCGAAAGACCCACCCCCCAGAGCCAGATGAAATTAATAGGTTAAATATAAATTGGGCAAATCACAGAGTTATGGCCTGACCTGGACTTAGTGTCATTTACTTGTGAGCTAATCTTGAAAGAACATCAAAAGTTACCCAATTCATTTGTGATTTTCTGTATCTCATTATTATCAAATGAGTTAATTTCATGTGCTGTGGAGCATTTTGCCATCTATTCTCCTTCCAAGCCCCAGTACCTGAACTAATCTGACCCTTGGTCCTCCATTTACCTCCCTGGATCCACAGCATTCAGGAACTTCTCGAACATGGGCTCAGGTTCACCCTCCTCCACCATAGGCAGGTAGTAGTTGAGTCCTCTCAGGCAGGACTGAAATTCTTTGTGAGTCAGGCGCCCTGTCAAATTCTCATCAAAGTGTCTAAAGAATAAAACATTTTATCAAGCTCAAGAAAGAACTCGATTGGAACACTTTAAAGGAACATGTCTTGTTGCATCTATAGTTTTATTAACACATCAGAAGGTCATGAACAGTACTGAGCAGAGAGCCTGTTTGTTTCTCTGTAATTTTTCCCTTTTCTATCTCATGTATGTAGGGGATACAAACATAAAGCATTGAGCATGAAAGAATGTATTTTTAAATTCCAGGAATCTCACAGACATTATATTATAAGTGAAGACTGAAGCTAATTAATATATCTTGATCTTCATTTAAGATCTTATCAAACCACACAGAGGGATAAAAAACATCAGTTATTTATAAACTTAACCTGAATGGTCTAGAAAGCAAAGCATCAGTCAACTATGAAGTTATACTCACTTATAGGTGGTGCTAAACTCCTTTAGTGTTTCCTCACTGACACCTGTGGTATCCCTGAAAGGAAAAATCATGAGTTAACCCATAATATAAAACAGAAAGATTATAAAAGACATACCATATGAAAGAGAGAGGGATTTTAATTGACAATACACTATTTGAATCACCTAATTCAGGGGTTGGCAAACTATGCTCCATGAACCAAAATCAGCCTGAAACCTGCTTTCCCACAGTTCATGAGCCAAGAATGGTTTTTACATTTTTATAAGGTTGAAAATAACCAAAAGAAAATATTTTATGAAACATGAAAGATATGAAATTCAAGTTTTAGTGTCACAAATAAAGATTTACTGAAATATAGACATGCTTGTTTTTTTCAGAAATTATCTGTGGCTGCTTTTCCACTACACTAGCAGAGTTGAAATGTTAGTACAGAAATTGTGTGACTCACAAAGACTAATTTGTTTATAATAAGACCTTTTACAGAAGAAGTTTGTCAGTCTTTGACCTAGATAAAAATACTGCCAAAAGCTACAGAAACTTAATTCTTTTTTGATAGAATTAATTTACCCAGGAAAAATTAATTTTTGCTTTTCTGCCCTATTAGGCC
Organism: Pedetes capensis; assembly: GCA_007922755.1. Taxonomy (NCBI): domain Eukaryota; kingdom Metazoa; phylum Chordata; class Mammalia; order Rodentia; family Pedetidae; genus Pedetes; species Pedetes capensis. The sequence goes on from VMDO01027303.1 coordinate 17,138, forward strand.
ATATTTGGATATTTCTTCCACTCTAGCTATTATATCTGGAGTGAAATGATACAAAAGGGAATGCTTTATGAAAAGATCACGTAAGATGGTGAAGGGACTCTGAGAACTAGAGGAAGGGTCTATTTGTTCTAGCAGATGGTAAGTACACTTGGGAGGGAGGCTCATGTCTCTTATTCCTTAATAGACTCTGAGAAAGAGAGAAATAGTCAATCTTTGTGGCAGAAAAGAGAGAGAATATTGGTTCTGTAGGTGAGAATTCTATCTGTGAGACAGCTCTTTTATTGAGTACTGAAACTTTAGCCCCTAGTTAAATTTCTAACACCTAATACTCCCTGCACCCCTCCCTCCTCTGGCTATAGATTCTAAATACTTGGCCTGGATCTGTTGCTCCAGATTGTGCTGCATCCGCATCCCTAGCTGATGGAGCTGGTCCCACTGCTGGGCCAGTCCAATGGTGCTATATTTGATGTCAAGAACAATAGCTTCTTCCATGCTGTCCCCCAGGTCCTCAATCTTGGTCAGCTGGCGTTTCATTGCCTGGATCTCTTTTTGCTTCCTCTGAAAAAAAGACAAAGAAGAAAGGTGATCAGTCAGGCCACCAGCTCCAAACCTGGAGAAGGGAAAGAAGAGGCTGATGACTTTGAGTTTCCCTTAATTGGTGCTGTACAGTTATCATCAGGGATCTTCTCATCCTCCATGAAAAATGAGCAACTCAAGGATGTCATTTCACTTGTATAGTCCTCATTTATAAGATAGTGAGAAGTTTAGGTGAAAGGACCTCTGTTCTGTCTTTCTAGGTCTCTTCAAAATATAAATCTAAGAATTAATAGTTAAGAAGAGTAGAATTTCCAGGACTCAGGCATCATTAGCTCCCAGTGACTACATTGTAAAGTATCTGTGTTATTGTTGGGGGCCAAGCTCTCGCGTTTATCCAAGCTCTGCAGTGTCCACTCCTGTGGCCCCCTCATCAGCTTGGACAGATGTGTATGGGTTGCTCCTGCCATCTAACCACATTATATGCCAATTTTCTGCATCCTGCTCATGACTTCTAACAAAGGCATATTGTTCTCCCAAAGAGGGTTTGGGTAAATTGTTTCTGATGATGGTGAGGGATATGTGAAAAAACTTAAGATGTTATCAGGCTTATAGCCCTCCAAATGCAATTGACATCTTACTCTTTGCTCAGGGAGAAATTAAATTTAATTAAATATTCTTTTTCTAAGGAGGAAGCAATAACAAAAACAAGATTGGGAAAAATTATTTTAGTCCATTGCTTCAACTCACCTGTCAGGAGATGATCTAGATTCAGTTAAATCATTTGGCCACATCAAGTAATAAGAGAAATTTGCCAAAGTTCCAGGTGATAGTCTAGGAACTTTTATATCTTCCCTCTTAATTAATCATTATAGTAACTCTGCAATGTGGGTATTAACTCCATTGACATTGAGATATTTAAGTAAACTAAGATCCACCTCCCCAAAGTGTGACCTATGATGAGAATGAAAATTAATGCTTGAATGGAACTACGACCTTAGTTTTTTGACTTTTGGTAATATTTCCCTGAAAATATCACCAGGTTTCCCTTAAGTAGTTTCCCTTGCATGCTTCATAATCCTGGCAATGTTTTCAGCTAGTAAACAAAGATGACTTACTTTATTTGCCTCCAACTGTGATTCCAGAGTTCCTGTTTCTTTGAGCAAAGATCTAATTAAGAACCAAAGGGAAACATTATTCATAATATCAGAGGCCAATATTTCATACAGACATACCAACTCAATGCCTTTACACTTCTTTGCTTTTACTTCTCCCAAGTTACATGAGCCCTATAAAATGAAAATTCATAAAGCCAAAATTTCACAACCAAATTCTTCTGTCTTTGTCAATCTTTTCAGATTGTTGAGAAGGGAAATGGGGCCTCCCCTAGTTCTTCTCTGCCTAGGAATATCTTTCCTAGGTTTATTCTCAAACACAGTCATCCATTGGTATCCATGGGAGGATTGTTTCCAGGATCCCTCTGGATAGCAAAACTGAGTGCTCAAATCCTTTATACACAATGACACAATACTTGTATATAAACTACAAACACTTTCCCTTCCATTTTAAACCATTGCTAGATTACTTATAGCCTGCAGCCATACCACTTTGGTGACCAATCCTATCAGATCTCGGTAGTTAAACAGGGTCAGGCCTGGCTAATCCTTGGATGGGAGACTACCCAGGAATACCAGATACTATAGGCTTGGGAGAAGGATCTGGTGACCCACTCCCAAAAAACAATCAGCCAGTAGCAGAGAAGCATTGGCAATAATGTTTCATCTGTTGTACAGAGGGTTGGTATGAGTCGGAAACTGACTTAATGGCACCTAACAACAATAACAGATTGCTTATAATATCCAATAAAATGCAAATGTTACATAAATATTTGTTATATTGTTTAGGGAATAATGACAAGATAAAAGTCTACATATTCAGTACAGACACAATTTTCTAAATATTTCCAATCTATATTTGGTTGAATCCACAGATGCACACTCCCAGAGATATAGAGAACTGACTCTATACACTTAAACAATGTAGGCAAGGAGCCCCCTACTGGAGTATAGGAGAAAGATTAAATATAATGAGCTATTTCTCACTGAACATTTTTATTTAGGCACTGTCAATGTGTGATGCCTCAGCACTAAGTCCTTATTAACTAATTTTTCAAGAATAATAGAAAATAACCATGATAACATAAAATACTGACCCATCCAGAAAATAAGCCCTGGACATGGAGGACCGGAACAGGAATCAGAAGAGGAAAAAAAAAAAAAAAGGAAAATGCATGTCAACATGGATTAGTTAAATTATTTCTTCAAACTTATAAAACAAAACAATTTAAGTCCTTTGTAGCCACAAAATATGAACCAATCCCCACACTGTTTCCAAAGCCTCTCCCACTTTTAGAACCTCAGAGACTTCCATGAAGCTCCTTGCTTCAGCACAAAGAACATACATGACAAAAGATAGGTTCAGTATGGAGCAGACACTGCCCATGCTCTGATAAAGGTATCAAAGCCAGAGGCAGATGAGGATACACTGATGCCTTTTACTTCTATCAGATAATTTAAGATATGATACAGAAATTCTTTTTCTTTACTTGCTCATTTACCCTTGCCAATGAGTATGTAGGAATGGTATATATATCATGGATTGTCCAGTCACCATTTTACCCTCAAAATACCACAATTCTGACCCACCTAAAGGGTACAGTCCATCAACTGTGACCATTTATTCTAACATATTATGCCTTCTGTGTCTCTTCTTTTCCAGGTCATTTACTCAGAAGACGTGACAAATGTTATTTTCATATATAGCACATTTTGCATTTAATAATTAGTCTATATTATCTCACTTGATTCTCATAACAGCTTTAGTAAGCAGGAACATAATAGCTTCATATTAAGTATTCACAGTAGCTTCTGTTTCTGGTTGTCCCAGTAAATACATATGTGACCTTGAGCATGTCCAATTTATCTACTTGAACTGCTTTCCACACTTGGAAACATAGGCAATAAGATCTGCTCTGTGCACCTTTCAAGGTTGCTCCGAAAGTTATGCAAAAAAATGGATATGGAAGTACTTTGTAAAGTGCAGTGTGGCATGCAAACATAAAGATCATTATTATTTGGACTATAATTATAGGAGAAAGGAGGAAAAGTGAATGTATCAAGGAGAGAAAAAAGAAGGGTATATTAGGGACATCAGGATGAAACTTCCATTTCTTGATTTTGCAAGGAGTAATTCAGAAAACACCTGCAGCTGTACCACTGTGGCGTCTGATTCTGTCAGATTTCTGAAGTTAAGCAAGGTCAGGCCTGGTTAGTACTTGGATGGGAGATGGCCTGGGAACACCAGGTGCTGTAGGCTTGGAAGAAGGACCTGGCAACCCACTGTCCCCCAAAAACAGCCACTGAAAACTCTATGAATAGCAGAGAAACACTAAATATTGTTTTGCCTATTGTATGTAGGGTTGGTATGAGTTGGACACCGACCTGATGACACCTAACAACAATAATAACAACAACAATAATTCAGAAAGCAGTCAAATACAAATATAAAGCCAAGTCAGAACGCAGTGAGACGGATTCAGGATTCGTGATATAGAAACTGTCCACTCCCCTGAAGACATGTATGCCAAATAGTGTGTGTAGCAAGGGGGTTTTGAGTTGGAGGGATCACAGCACACCTGGTCTCATGGATCCACTTAAGGAAGGCACTTGCATTCTGTTCAAACTCCTGGGACATCTCAAAGTTCTTGATCTGCCTTGCCTCTTCCTTTTGTAGCTCCTGCTCCCGTTCCTAAAACCCCAGACCACAGACAACAAAGCTCACATTGAAGGCTTTAATTTGCTATAAAAGAAGCAATTTGTAGGCTAAGTGACATGTCTTTTTAACCTGTCTTCCAGAGGCATGTGTCTATATGATTATACTTATCTTCCTTTCTCTTCATTTAAATTTCCTTTTCTTTTCTATTTTTCATTTTTATTTTGGATGTGGTGCTAGGATTTGAACTTAGAGCCTTACATACACTGGGCAAGTGTTCTACCATGGAGCCAAACCCCTAGCCCTTTTATAAATTTTTCATTTTTTACCTTGAGTCTCGTTAAGATGTACAGGCTATCTCTGGCTTCAAACTTACAATCTACCTGCCTTAACCTCCCAAGACACTGGGATTACAGGTGTGTATCACTGCAGCCGGCTCTATATGCTTATATTTCATGCACACACAAACACACATCCATCACCCATGCAACACACACACACATAAAACTCATGAAATTTTCATAACACTACTATACCAATCATCTACTGGAGCTTCTATTTTTTTCCCTGAATCATTGCTCAGTCCCCAAAAGTATGGGACTATCCACACTATGGAACAGAAGGTATATCTTCTGTGACATAGGTATATGTACTTCTCAGTTTTGCTTACATAGTATTGGTTCATGATTGCTGTCCCAGGATAATTATTAACGATGTTCCTTTCTGGCTCAAAAGTCTCCCAACTTTGATAATAGATTAAGTGATCATGCTCACTATAGACAGAAGACATCTTGGTTTGCCCCAACTTACCTTGATGACATCAGGCAGCCGCTTCCACATCCTTTCCAACACCTCCACTGTTAACCAGGTGTAAGGGCTGGAGGGCACATTTAAGGTCTTAATTTGCTGGTCAAGCTCCAGCAAATAGTTGAAGTTTTCTTGAGCCCCAGCCAAGGAGGCCAAGAAAGTATCATGGTCCTTCTGCAGCTGCCGAATCTCATTCAGAGAGACACAGCGCACAGGTTCTGACAGGTCCTCTTCAGCATTCTCACACCAGTTGTTGAAAGCTGAAGCCTTATGTGCAAATTCCATGAATAGCTCCTCAGCCTGCAAAGAAAAAAGAAGACACTTCCTCCTTCATCCTTTTCCTCAGATTTTCTTTTTCTTTTTTTGAGGCAAGGTCTCACTATGCAACCCAGGCTGGCCTCAAACTTGAGATTCTCTTACATGAGTCTCTCACGTGCTGGGATTACAGGGATGTACCACCATGCCCTTCTTGACCCTTTTTAATGCTCTAAGATATCTTTAGTTTTTCCAAACAGGGGTCTCAGTAACTATTTCTAACTTTCATAGCTAATATCCACAGCTAATGATCATATCTCATTATTTTTATTTTCTTTTTCTACCTTCTGCAGGGGCATCTGCCTTTCCAGTAATTTCTGTCTGTGGGCTGCAGAAGCTTCCAGCAACTGCTCCCAGTGCTTCATCAGGGCAGCATGGCGCTCCTCAATAGCTTTGGTCTGGCTGTGCTGCTCAGCCACCAGTTGGTCCTTTAGGTCAGTGAACTCAGAAAGTTGCTCTTGCTGGAAACTCTGAAGACTGGCATCCAGTGTGTCCTGAAAAGACCAATACAGAAGCTTTGAAAAGGAAACCAGTATAGGTCCCAGTATAGGTCACATCTGGGACAAGTGGATTTTAATTATAGGTGAGAGAAAGCCTAGGGAAGAGTTAGGATGATGGCCAAGTAAAACAATATAACTTAGAGACTTAAGTGAATATTTGAGGTTGGAATTATAGCTAGGTTTAATGTATGGATATTTTATAATTAGATTTTGGATTAGGACTAAAATTAATGTTAATGGAATACTGGAACATGATATAACATTCCAAGTTTTCTCAATCAAAACTAAATCCTTTCTATAGCACATACACTTTCTGAGAGTCTCTTATATCACTTACTATGTTCTTCGTGCTACTTAGTAGCACTGTACTAGGAGCCTTGGAAGTACACAAACTACCAAAAACCCTCCCATTGGTGCCAGTTATGAATATGAAATGTATTAGACTAATTCTCCTTTTGAGAACAACTTTAACAACTGGATAAAATTTCAAAAAACAAAAATGCACTGTTTGAAAAGAATCAGAATGCAAGTCAGGTATCCACAATTTAAAGGCTCCAAATCCTGGGGAGAAATGAACAGCGTTAAAGTAAAAGCCATGTTCTCTTCACTTTTTCCTTTGAGGTAACAGCTGTTCAGGGCAAGAGGTTGAAGAGAAAACACTGCTCTGAGCTTTTGAGAATCTCATGGAGTTAAAGGGACAAAAATTGCTATTCTAGAGAACTGGGGCAGCCAGGATCGGAGGGGCTGTAAGAAGGGAATGCCAGAAAAGTAGATTCAGTATGCTGCTGCCTTTTCCTCTCAAGGCATCTTAGATTCCTAAACTCTATGGGACATAAGTCCTAGAAACCAAGCAAACAAAACAACTATGAACCTAAAATGCTATGTAGAATTTTCATAGTGTCATAGTACTGACTGCAGGACCTACCAAGTAGGAGCAGCCCTGGATAAAGGACTTTAGTCAAAGCCTCTGAAAGGCTCCAAGAATAAGCAGATGCTGAATCACTTCAAGTCCTCAAAAAAGAAAAAAAGGAAAAGGAAAAGAAACCTGAAATTGTGTCTTGAATCATTTCAATCTCAGACCAGAAAGTGGAGATTAAATGGGAGAGATGCTAAATTGTAGCCTTAACCCAAAACTTATGAGTCAATTACCATAAATGCAAATGGACTCACTTTTCCAATAAAATTGATCAAATTTGAAAAAAATAGTATAATATTCAACTCTATGGTATTTATAAAAGGTACATCTAACGTATAAATATGAAAGATGTAAGAAAATGCCTAAAGACTATGAATAGGTAGACCCTGAAAACATTTTTAAAAGTTGGTAGTATTTTAGTATCTGAAAAAAAGAAGACTTTAAGCCCAGAAACATTATTAGAGAAAAAGAGGAACATTTAATAAGGAAAGGGTCAATTCATCAAGATGATTTCATAATTCTCTGTCAATACAACTTTTATCCCAGATAAAATATATAAAAATAACAAAATATTTAAATAACATAATTAGCAACCAAAATCTGATTAATAATATAATATAAGCAGTGTAAAATACACATTCTTTTCCAATATTCATCTAATAATCACCAAAACAGACCATTTGTTGGAAATAAGTCAAGCTTTTGAAGTAATATAGAGTATATTTTCAAAACACAGTGGAATTAAACTAGATATGTCAAAAAAGTTAATGAAAAATCCTAAGTATAATACCAAATAACAGGTTAAAGAGGAAATTTAATTAGAAATTATAGAAAAAGTTTGCATCATAACAAAAATGACATAAGTTTTTGGAATACAGCTGAATCTTTGCTTAGAGGGAAATTTATGTACTTAAGTTTATACATATATATATATACTTAAGACAAATGTCTAAAATTTTGATAATCTAATTATCTTTTTCAAGAAATTTAAGAAAAAACATTGAAGTAATCTCCAAGAAAGTAAAAACTGATAGGAATATAAAAAGATATTGATATACTTCAGATATAGCTTCAATGTGCCCTCCAAAAGTGCATATTAGAAGTTTCATCCTCAATGTAGTGACAATAATGTGGAATCTTTAAGAGATGGTGCCTAATGCAAGGTCCTCAGGTTGGTTGGGGTTTGGTGGGTGTGCCCTCAGAAGGGATTGGAGGTGCCACAGTCTCTCTTTGGTTATTTCTAGAAGTACCCTCTTCCTTCTGCCTGTGCTCTTGCCATCTTCTATAAGGCCTTCACTATGCTATATAGACTTTCAGCCTCACACTGTGAGTTAAATAAATCTTTTTTCTTTATAAAGCTAGTCATCTTCTGACATTTAATTATCATAACAAAATAGTACTAGTACAGACATGAATAGACTAGAATAGACTAGAATAGAATACAGAAACAGAGAAAATAGAAAACCGCAAAGCAGTTTTTCTAACAAAATGATGAGCACCTAACAGCAAGACTAATGTGAAGAGGGAGGGAGGAAGGAAGAGAAGGAGAAGAAGAGAGGGAAAGAGAAAGGGGGGAGAGGGGA
>VMDO01027304.1:0-25444 GCA_007922755.1 Pedetes capensis
TGGGCAAACGGACATAACTGCCAAGTAGAGACAGTTACTGCCTGCAAGGTGGTGAGGGGAGCCAATCAAAATTAAGGTGGTTAAGGCTGGTCAAGCTGGCCGGGGGCCATCTTTGCTCATTCGATGGGAGGGGCTGTTTTGAGTGAGTGAGATGAGCCCTGGGGTCAACTAGGGGTCAGCCCCTCAGGCTGTTATGAGGGACCCTAGCTGGGAAATATTATTTTAAAAATCCCCAACACATTATAATATTTGAACACTAATGTTTAATATTGAGCTTTATGATTATTTATTTTTAACACACTTAAATATTTAGAGCAGCTTTAGGTTCATAGAAAAATTGAGTAGAAAGTAAAGAGCATGCCAATACATCTCCTGTTCTCAAATATACAAAACCTCCCCCACTATCACAGTGGTGTATGTATTATAATCAATAAGCCTATATGAATATGTCACTATCATTCAACTTCATTTTTGATACTAGAGTCTTCTATTGATTTTGTACGTTTTATGGTTAAGAAATGTATAATGACATGTCCACCATAACAGAATCACATAGAATAATTTCTCTACCCTAAAAATGCTTTATACTCTTCCTACTTATCCCCTCCTCCCCTACCAACTCCTAGTTTCTATTTATTTTAACCATTCATTTTGACTTTTGCTTTGTCCTGAGGAAAAAGCAATTCTTATTTTGGCTTGTTAGGAACACTTTAGTCATCGCCCTGCCTGCAGGTGTTTCTCATTTGCTGAAGAGCAATTGCTTGGCTCCTTCAACACTGACACACCATACTTGGCATCAGATGACATTAATCAGAGTACTTCAGAATTATTTTTTGTGGGAGTTATGCATTCATATATGCTAATAAATTGATCATCAAGTATTTGTAGAAGAAGTACCCACTGTGGTTAATATACTGATAGACAGCTGCAGTTTCCAGGTTAAACATAGTCTCAGAATAGGAGCAAACACTCATGAAGTAGAAGGAATAATAGCCTTATAAAGATGTCCAATACCACAGAATATCTCCTAATCTGAAAATTAGGTCAATGCAGAGATAATTAATTAAGATGAGGTCATATGAGTATGGTGGGCTCCCAACTTGATATAACTAGTATACTTATGAAAAGGAGAAAATTGACCACAGACATTTCCCAGGCTTTCCACTTGGGATAAAAATATCAAGAGCCTATAGGGAAAGAATGCAATAGAAATAAGTGAAGAATGGAATTGAGACAATATGTAGTAGCAGATAGGAGGCAAAATGGAAAGAGATGTCCCTATCTAAATGATATTATTATCATGGAAAAACTAAGGGTTGGTTTATCAGATGATATGAGTTTTGAATGGGAACTGAAAATACTGAAAAGTGTTTCAATTTATTTTCCAAAACACTACATGGGCCAAATAAAGCACCCATGTGGACTACCTCTAACTTTTAAGCCAAGATCCAGCCCCTCTGCCCTACATGTGATCCGGATCATACCTAGCTCCATTTTAGCTTACTGAAGTTGATATTTATGCATATGTAAATATTGGCAAAAGTCTACTGCCTCCTTAGAGGCAGTAAAAGACTATACTGTCTACAAATGACTGGTCCTCCCAAGAGGACAAGGCTCAAAGTTTTCTACTGCTCCACCTCCTACCCACAGACCCTCATCCATCATGCTCCACCCCCATAGCCTTCATTCCAATCCTCAAAGTCTCTTCCTTCACAGGGGCCTTTTAATTATTGTAAAATTCCAATTTGAATATTTACTTATTTATTCTCATTGTTCAGATTATAACCTATATTTACTTCAGTTAATAAGACATTTCTGAGTCACACATTTGCCCTGTTCACTCATTCTCCTTCACATCACTCTGTTTTACTTAGTCACTTATCATTATTTGAAATTACTTTTATTTCATTTTATATTGTCTCCCTGTCATCACTCACATTGACAACTCCTACTGAAACATAAATTAAATGAGAGGACTGAGAATAGAATCTTGTCTTTTTAAAGATTCACTGACTAATTCTCAGTGTCTAATGTATTGCCTGGGCTGGGATTTAGCTCAATTGGTAGAGCACCACTCTGTAGTCTCTGAGGTCCGGGGTTCAATTCCCAGCACCGCAAAAATGGGAGAAGGGCATGGCAACCCACTCCTAAGGTAATCCCAAGCCAGTCAGTGACTGAAAACCCTATGAAAGTTGCTATGAGTTGGACACAACTAGACAACAACAACAACAATGTATTTCCTGATATACAGTTGATCAATAAAGATCAGCCAAAACTACACATAAAAATGAAAGAAGCAATGTTGGTGCAATTTACCATATTGCGTGGATGACTCCCTTGAAGTAAGTACATTTTATACTCAAGAGTGGCCCCACTGATTTCTTCCTATACATATGAAAGAAAAGTAACAGCAAATTATACTATCAAGTAGTGAAAGTGAATGAGCACATTTTTATCTCAGAACATGTAAATCTATAGGATTTAAACAGTATTGGAATAATTGTACCATTATCCATCAGAGTTAATAGGATTAAACAAAGCTTTTATTTGTCAAAAATTAGATAATGATATTCTCAGGCTTGTTCTAAATATTTTATGTAATTACTGTCACTTTGATTCTACCTTTTAGATTTTTATGAAACATACATGTGAACAGCATGCAAGTTCAATAATCACCATGAGATTAATATTCATTATAACATAGGAATTTGTTGGCTTGTTTTTGTTTCATACCTGGTTTTTAATAATAGGCGTCATAAAGAATTAAAACTCTAGATGTGTTAAGCAAGCAACAAATCCAATTTTATTACTCCTTAACTTGTTGGAAATGTTGTATTTTGCAAAAATTATTTCAGTGAAATAGTGATAATAAATATATTTCTACACAAGTGTCAATACTAGGTGTAATTTTGTGAATTCTAGTGTAGTCATTAATGAAAGTTTTCCTTATACCTTAATGCTATTCTTCTAGTAAAACTGTTTCATAATACATTGGCAATCTTCTACAATGATGCAAAATTTTATAAATTTTGATATTTGGTGACCCTTTAGCTCAACTTCTGAGAAATAGATTGAATATGAAATTTCATTTTTAAAAAATGGTGCTTTGATGGATTCAGGGGCATACATCTATCATCCCAGCAACTGTGGGGACTGAGGCCAGAAGATCCTGAGTATGTGGTCAGAGGCAGCCTGCACAACTTTGCAAGATCCTGTCACAAAACAAAAGATAACAAAGGAGCCTGGGCTGCAGCTCAGTGGTAGAGCACTTGACTAGCATGCATGAGGCCCTGGATTCATTTCCACAGTACTGCTAATAATAATAATAATAGTTATTATTATTGCAATTACTATAATTATTATAGTATTAGTTACTATGACAATACTACTAATAATTATTATTATTATCATTATTATTATTATTATTTGGAACATGCACAAAGGAAGAAGATGAGGGATCATGCATCTTAGTTCTTATTGTCATCAGGACTTCTTATAGCCTTCTCTCCTTTTTGAATCTTGGTCAATTTGTACTTGTTCATTTATTCCCCAGCTTTGTGCATGTATTTCCATTTTTCATTTATTCTTGAGGTCCTTCTTGCACTTCCTATAGTTACTGTTATTTTGTTATCTTTTAGAAAGGTTTTGTTTTACACATGTGTTTTAGAAATGACAGATAGAGACTCTTCCAAAACATTTAATGCAACAAAGTATTACATTTCATTTTTGTATTTACATTTTTTTACACCATAATCTCCAGTTATGAGAGCTTACCTGGTATTATCAAGCAGTAGTGCCAGACATTATTTAGTGAGACACTTTCCTGTTCAATGCAAGAAAATGGAGACATACCTGTGGTCATCAGTCTGGTATGTTCTTGGATAAAATGCTTGTTTCCCAGATCATAGTTCAACTGTGTTCTTCCATCTGAGCATGATGGATCTTTCTTCCTGTGGCCACGGCCTCCAAACCAACCTCAAGAACACGGACAATTAATTGCCTTAGTGCAGCAAAGTGAAGTTCAAACTCAGATCTGCCTCTTTAAATCCTATTTGTTTTTCCTGCACAATTATGTACCATCTCTGAATCCCTTCTAATGTTGAGAATTTTAAAACAAAAAATACAAAAATAAATCATAATATCTAACCAACATTTCTGAAGTGCATTCCATGTAAAAGCCATTTCTTCACTTTTATAGATGTATACTTTAAAATATTCTAATTATCAAATAAATGCAGGAAACATTGGATTAAACAAACGTAAGATTTCTTTGTGGTAGGATTTCTTATACCTTTTGGTATGGAGAAAGTAATGAGCATTCATACAAATTTTGGGACAACCAAATAACTTCTTTAAAAAAAAATCTTACCTAATATTCCACAAGAGTACTCTTTGAGGTTTTGTCAGATAGGATGACAGAGTAATTTTGAACTATAGGAATAAATTGTAAAAATTTTAAGGGATACATACTGTTCATAATTTTGCTGTTTATAAGTTTACTACTCAAAATTTGGTCTGGGAACAAGAAATTAAGTCCTAAGATGAATCTTATATACATGTTAAGCTGAAGCATTGCTATATAATAACCATGCCAGTGAGATTTCAATATGGGAGATTAAAGTGTTTCCCTTGGGCACATCAGTCATATAAGATCCTTTACTCTGAGGAAAGAGAGAGATTTCTACTCATTACTTCACAATCTCTCATCTTCTGTAGAACATGCACCAAACACACACACACATACACACACTCTCTCACACACATTCACACGTATATTTACTGAGGGACTAGAAAAATGTAGAAAATGTATAGAAATTGAGATTTCTTCCTTTTGGAGATAAGAAAAATAAAACAAGCCACAATAATATAATACAGGAATAGTCTAGGGAACAAATCCATCAAATAACTGAGATAATTCTAGAAAGCAGACTAACAGACTACAGCTATGTATTTTAGCAGAATAGATAACTAATAATATGTATTTCTTTTTTAAGTCACTAGTTATTGGTGAATGAATATAATATCTTTTAATATCCAGGGTTCTATCAATAGTGGGAAACTGGCCAATGATATGTAGCCAAAATGATGTGTTGAGAATTGACTCAAATGGAATAATTTAGAAGCATTATTCATACCTTCATTTGTTCATTCATTTATAAAGTATGGACCATCACTCAGTGGAATTTAACAGTTGCCCACATGGACATTGAGAGAATGAATATTTGGTTAGTCATCTAGACCTATGACAGAACAAAACTTCACAATATGCACTTTCTTTAAAATGATATCTAATGCACTATATGTAGATATGTATTTGTGACATGATTTGGATGCAATATATATTAATTAATTAATTAAAAGAGAATAAGATTTCTATTTTAAAAAAGCTCTTTAAGAGAAAACTGCTAAAATTTCCCAGCTAGATATTTCCTAAGTTGAACATTTGTACAGTGTGTTTTCTTTCATGCCTTAATTTTCCTCTCTGGGCTGAATGGACACTGTAAATAATTTATGGTGACAAATGATGAACTGTATAATTTGTGCATGTGATTTTTGTTGATGATAATAGAAGGCAGGAATATCTTCAATATCTGACTCATCCCAAAACCAAAGCTCTTAAAGTATTGCTAGAATAACTTTAGCCAGACTTTTAAGAATATCTTCAATCAAGCTGAGCGCAATGGCGCATGCCTGTAATCCCAGTGGCTTGGGAGGCGAAGGCAGGAGGATTGCAAGTTCAAGACCGCAAGCCGTCTGCGTAATTTAGCAAGACCCTGTCTCAAAAAAGTAAAAAAAAAAAAAAGGTTTGGGGGTACAGCTCAGTGGTCCAGCACTTGGAGAGCATACAAGCGCAAGGCCCTGGGTTCAACCCCCAGTATCACAAAAAAAAAAAAGAAGAAGAAGAATATCTTCAATCACTTGATTGTATAACTGAATGCTTCTGCTATCCGTATCTTTTCCACATGATGAAAATAATAAGGGAACCTGAAGACTATAAGGATTTCTGTTTATCATGAGGTTGGGCTGGAGTTCATTACCAAGTGTGAGATATCTTTGTTACCCTTTTCTCTCTACTCTTTCTGCCCCAGAACATATCACTAAATGTTGTGACCCATCCTATTTTACTGGCCACTGAATAAGGAACTAATATTGTCGCTCAGAAAAGCAAGAAAAAATGAAGAATTACCTTTGAAGGAAATAGTCTTACCCTCTGAAAATTTGTTTATTTGGAAGCTTGTATTTAGAGAAAGTAACAAATATGCCTATTTCTTGCTGGCTGGTTTTTGAATGAACTATTGCTTTCTCTCCTTCATCCAAATATTTGTCAGAATTGATCCAGAGGGAGAGAAGGGCTTTTGAGATGTGAAATCTAAATTGTGTGGTTCTTAGGATGATTGTTATGTATAAGTGAGTGTATTTATGTTTAAAGGAAATCTTGGGTCAGCAGCAGGGAGTGGAAGTAAGAATATAATCTGACAGCAATACAGAGAATATGCAATGTCACTTTACTTCTTATACGTCCCCTTCTGTATTTCCCATAAGAAAAAGAAAAGGAAATTATGGCATTCACATCAATCTGCATTAGGACTAATGTTAAGACAAACATATATATTAAGAGAACTTGGACATTCAGTACATGAGCTTTCTCTCAAGAAAAATTCCTTAGTGAAAGTCAAAAATCCAGTAAGAGATACTTTTTGACTTTTTAAAATAGTGATTTATTAAAAATCAAGGTTTCAACCAACATTTTCAACCAGACTGAACTGCTTCCAGGTGTTTTCCCCGTGCTGGAAGTTGTACGTGTGGGCTTTCCAGATGCCAGAACCTTCTCTCTCACCTAGAGACCTGTCATCACGCATTTGTTGGAATGGCATTTTCTGGATTGTCAAACATGTTCCTTCAAATTTGCAAAAATATCAGCTTTGTTGGGCTTTCTTCAATGCTACTTTGCTTTCTTTCCCACTTTGTTGGAAAACAGCTGGGAAATGTTGGTTTTATCCAAATATACCACACTGAATATTGAATCAGCAAGGTCTGTAAATGTTTATTCTTGAATTCCAGCAGATGTCACAAAATTCAGTTCTGTATCCAGGGTACACATACATTACATCCTCTTTTTTTAGGTTAAGAACATAGTCGTTTACGTCATTGAATAATATGAATCAGAAGAGTGCTGCACATACCAGATCAAGTTGTATCCTCCTGGAATGGGTAGAATTTATGCTTTCACTGCTGAAATGTATTACATATTCTGGCATTGCTCTATCTTCCTTTCTCTCATGGGGTTGGAGAATGTCCAGCAGCATCTTAAAAATAATCCCACATAGCAAAAACAAAGCTTCTTTCTGTTACTCGATTAGGTGAACATGTTCTTTGCTTGCTCATTCTGTCCTGAGAACATGTAGTAGGACTTCCTTCTTATCAAAACTGTGAAGACAAGCCAGTCTTGGTGGCATATACCCTAATCCTAGCACTTATGAACTGGAGAGAGGGAAGAGGATCTTAAGTTCAAGGTGCCAGCCTGGGATCCACAGCAAGGCCATGTCTCAAAAAAGCAAAAATAAAATAAGACAAGATAAAATCAAATCAAATTAAATTAAAACTATGAAAGGAGTTAGTAAAAAGTTCTTTGACAGAGTAAAATCATGTAAAATCATGTACTTAATTGCAACATTGTCTTTCATAAACATTTGTTCAGAAACAAATATAGTTTTTGAATTTACCAAATTGTCTAATTTAATAATTTTACCTCAAGAAAGCTATAAAATAAAATAAAACTCTGTCTCTGCAGATAGTTCAGTGATCACCATGCTCCCAAGGTAATAATCTTTCACCTGTTGAGGCAGTTTCCAAAAGTATTGCTGGGAAGAGTACAGAAGATGAATCAATAGGTAAGAATGCCCTGTTTTTCTTAAGAAAGGCTTATATGAGATCTTTTTCAAAAGTCACTAAAACAGAAGGTCATCTTGCTTTACATAAAAGCAGATTTTTCTTTTTCATCTGCTTTATCAGGGAAGCAAATGGCTTTATCATTGACTTCTAGCATGTTCTGGTGAATAATAAAACCTCTACTCTCTTTCTCTGTCACAGTGGCAAATATCTTTTACATCATTCTGCAAACTGTGGGAAATGAGCAAAAAGGAAAAACAGAGACACTCTGTGACGCTGTCAAAAATCCCTAGGCATTTCAAAATTTTAGCTCTGCATGATGTTGTTGTTGTTGTTAGGTGCCGTCGAGTCGGTATCAGACTCATAGCGGCCCTCATAGGGTTTTCAATGGCTGAGTGCTTCGGGATTGCCTTGGGAGTGGATTGCCAGGTCCTTCTCCCATTTATGCGGTGCTGGAATTGAACTCGGGGCCTCAGAGACTGCAGCGCAGCGCTCTACCCGCTGATCTAAATCCCAGCCCAGCTCTGCATGAAGGTGTGTGTATTTACCTAATTTCACACTTCAATAATGAATCATTAAGCCAGAATGAAAATGGACATTTTGCTTCTCAGGAACCCTTCCCTTTTAAAGTAGCCAATCAGATAGCTTACTTTTTCATCACTTAAAGAAAGAATATTTGGGAATTATTTCTTGTACATCTCATTTACCTGTAAGCACTCTGATTTGTTGTTGTTGTTAGGTGCCGGTCAAGTCGGTATCCGACTCATAGCGACCCTCTGTACAACAGGGGAAACACTATTGTCAGTGCTTCTCTGCTGTTCATAGGGTTTTCAATGGCAGATTGATTTTTGGGAGGGGGTTGCCAGGTCCTTCTCCCAAGCCTACAGCTTCTGGTGTTCCCAGACGGTCTCCCATCCAAGTACTAACCAGGCCCGACCCTGCTTAGCTTCCGAGATCTGACGGGATTGGATGCCACAGGGCTACAGCTGCAGGCAAGCACTCTGATTAGACCACATGAAATAGGAAACTATTTATATATCTGCCTCATAGAACTACATTTCAATCCCCTATTTGACCTTGATTCTGTTGTTTTTTATTTCCTGCTTCCTTGGATTGTTATACCACCCTGACATCCAAGCTCATCAAATCTCAGAAGCTAAGCAGGGTCAGCCTGATTAGTACCTGGATGGGAGACTCCATGAAAATACCAGATGCTATAGACTTGGGAGGAGGACCCACCTGGCAACCCATTCTCAAAACAATCAGTCACTGAAAACTCAATGAATAGCAGAGAAGCACTGACGTCGTGCCAGGCATGGCACAGTGTTGGGTAGTGTTTCATTCTGTTGTATATAGGGTTGCTATCAGTCGACCCAACTTGATGTCACCTAACAACAACAAACAATTGGATTGTTTTGTGTTTTCATACAGAATTAGAAAAAAGTCTAATTTTTTTAGGAAGCATTATGTTGATTCGGATATTTTCGAGTTCTTAGGGTTTAAAGAAATGAGATAAACAAGTTTGGTTTTCTCTCCTTTACATTGTGAGAATACATATAAAGAACATGCTAATTTCATCCTTTTATAAGTGCTTATTTCATTTATAACATTATCACATATACTTTGTAGAAATCCTTGAATATGGTAATTACTATTTTCAAATGACTAAAGAGCTCAAACAAGTAAAATGTGTTGAAAAAGGATTAAGTCTATGTTTAGTAACACATACTGTCCTTGAAGAGGTATTCTATAATATTCTAGAATTCTGGCATTCAGTAATTATCTATGGACCAAAAGAAGTTTGTTCACTTAAGCTGTGAGGAGTAGTCATACAGAAATTTCTGGAGGAAAATGTAAAAGCAATGGGAATGACACCAAAATAATCAAAATAAGAACAGATCAAAGTAATTTACCTCATAAACTAAAAGTATTAAAAAAACTCTCCATATCTAGAGATAAAGACATACCATAAATGTTGTGTTAGCAAGCTTGAGGCAATTGGTAACTGTAATTAAAGCTGAATAAATGTATATAGGTTATGCTAAAAGTATATATAAAGAACCAATGAAGAAAAATGTGTATGCATAGACCCTCCATATAGATGTCACTCATAATGGAATCACTAATCACCCAAGAAATGCAAATCAAAATCACAACAAAATATCATCTGAAACCTGCTAGAATGGCTATGACCAAAATAAAAAAGGATAAGTATTGGTGAGGATGTGGAGCAACTGGAACTGTGGTATACTGTTGGGGGGAATATAAAGCCATGTTTATTACTTAAACATACGATGGAATGATTGTAGTTATTTTTGTCATTGTGTCCCAGCCAGAATGTTATTACAAGTAGGAAAGATGGATCTTTTTGATCCTCCTTTAATCACATGAGATAAGTATGATGTCAAATTAGTTGTGAAGATGACTCTCTTTTCATTGCCAATAGAAGTCAAATCATTTTGTAGTATATGCTTGTTTTATCTTACGACAAAGAACAGTTTTCCAGTTAAATGTTGTTGTTGTTGTTAGGTGCCGTCGAGTCGGTATCTGACTCATAGCGACCCACATAGCGTTTTCAATGGCTGAGTACTTCGGGATTGCCTTGGGAGTGGATTGCCAGGCCCTTCTCCCATTTTTGCGGTGCTGGGAATTGAACTTGGGACCTCAGAGACTGCAGTGCAGTGCTCTACCCACTGAGCTAAATCCCAGCTTCCAGTTAAATAGGAAATTAAAATTTTAGAATAACTTTATGCAGTAATTTTATTTCAATCCTCATCAATAAATGTGAAGATTGAGAATCTGATGTGTACTAGGCACTTAGGATACAAAAAATGTAGCCATCATCCCTATTCTTAGATATTTTATTGAGTATATGTGTTTGTGTGTGTGTGTGTCTGTGTATTTATGTGCAATGACATGAAGTGAGAGGAGCAAATAGTACTAAGGGAGAGACACATAGATGATTATGTGACAGCACAATAACTTCTATGGTAGTAAGTCTGGTATGTCTCTGTGTTAGCTTTCCATCAGTGTGACAAAACACCTCAGAAAATAAACTTATAAAGAATGAAGAATAAAGGTTATTTTGGCTCATGTACATGGCTCCAGTACATGGTCAATTGGCTCTCTTGTTTAGAGTCTGTGGCAAAATAGTACGTGATGGCAGAAGAGGCTGCTAACCTCATGGCAGCTGGGAATTGAAAGAGAGAGAGAAGTGGGTAAGGGTCCAGAATTCTCTTCAAGGGCACACCCCCTGTGACCTAAATTTTTCCAACAAGGTCTTAACTCACAACAACACCATGGGCTGGAGAAGGAGCCTTTAACACATGGGGCCTGGGGAAGATTTCAGATTCAAACTACCACATTCTCTTGGAAGGAAAGGGCATTATCTCAGGCAGGCAAGGGATTCTTCAGGAAAGCTTGGCAGAGAAGGCATGGTCTGAGCTGAATCTTCAAGGAAAAGTAAGGGTTAACCAATCAAACAGGAAGAAAAAAGTTGAATTCTACCAATACTATAATCATATCAATGTAATTAGCATTTGGGTAATGTGGGTTGGTGGGCAGAGGACTTTGGGGGAAGTAGACAGAATATGCAGGGTAAAAACAAGTGTTTGTTCATCTGCTTGCAATGCCTTAGGTTTTACATTACTTATGAAAGTAATTATTATAATGATATATTAATACCTGATATACCAATAATATATTAACACAGGCCTGCAGCAATAACCCTGTCAGGTCTCAGAAGCTAAGCAGTCAGACCTGGTTAGTACTTGGATTAGCTAAGCAGCTAATCCAATCCTGTCAGGTCTCAGAAGCTAAGCAGAGTCAGACCTGGTTAGTACTTAGATGGGAGACCACCTGGGAATACCAGGTGCTGTAGGCTTGGGAGACGGACCTGGCAACCCACTCCCCCCAAAAAAAATCAATCTGCCATTGAAAAGCCTATGAACAACGGAGAAGCACTGACAATAGTATTTGCCCTGTTGTATGTAGGGTCGCTACGAGTGAGATACCAACTTGACAGCATCTAACAACAACAATATCAATACAATTCTAACACTACTAAGTTTAATGTTTACAACATTCCTATGAGATGGATATTATTGTATATAATTTTCTGAGAGGGAAATGGAATCTCTATATGGATAAGTTACCCAAGGTCATGGGTTCAGTGACTAGCAGAACTAAGATCCAAATCTGAAGGCTAGCTGAGTCTAAAGTCTAGGACTATTCCTGGAGTAGAATTATCTCTTAAGGAATTATATCCCCATCTTTATGTCTTTATGTATATTTTAATGTTTTAAATAATTTCTAGTTCTTAAGAGTGAGAAAAGCCAGATATAGGAAGATAAATATTGTCAGGTATGGTTTCATTTGTATATGGAATCTAAAAATGTTGAGCCCATAGAAGTGTAATAGAACAATGATTTACTGCTACAGAGTGGGGAGAGGGGAATAATAAATTAATCATAGCATAAAATTTTTCAGTTGTAAGATAAATGAGTTCTGGGGGGTCTAATATATTAGCATGGTGATTATAATTAATAATAGCACATTGGTTACTTGAAATTTGATAAGACAGAGTTTAAATGTCGTCACCTTCACCACATACACACAAATGGCAACTGTGGCTGGTGATGGATATGGTAATTCATTTGGCTATGATAATCAGTATACAGTGTTGAAAAATATCAAATCATTATTTTGTACACCTCAAATATATAAATTTTTATTTTTCTGTTATATATTTATATTTCAGTTAAATTTCCTGTATACTTATCTCACCAGATGATGCCGTTTACAATATGTAATAGAGAATATTTAGTAACAGCCATCACACTAGTGACATGAAAACACGAATCGTAAATCAGTGTATCATGACAGAAAGCACTTATTTACTCTTGTTTATTATTCAGTCATTTTATACTCTTGAGTTTTTGGTGCCTTTTGGAAAGATAGTTTTAAAAATATCCCTGGAAGATATGATGGTATTTGTTAGGAATGCATTTATATGGCATTTTTTTTTTTTTTAGTATTGGGGATTGAACCCAGGGCTTAAGCATGCTAAACATATGCACTACCACTGAACTACTCCACAACCTTGCTTAGCAAATATTTATTGTTACTTATGTGCTAGATCCAATTCTAGGTGCTATGGTCATAGCAGTGAGCTAGGTAGAGTTTAGGCCTTCATAGACCTTTCACTTCAGTGGAGAAAAAAAGTGGTGTAAATATATAAGAATTCTAATTGGGATGCTTGCTATTATAAAAACAAGCCATTAAGTGGATAGTCCAGGATGGGGAGTGGGGAAGCAGCAGGTAGCACAGAGATCTGATCATTAGGAAAGTAAATTTGTATGTCCAGATAATATACTGACTGAACAACATTTCTCTCTGACTTGGCATTTCTGTAGTCAAGCTGCTTGCTGTGCTTCATCCTTACCCAGGTTAATTAATTGGGAGACATTCTTGACTGAAATGTGGTTGTGAATGTTTGCATTCATTTACTGCTCTTATTTTCAAGAGCAAAATGAGGACTGCATTCTTCAGATGAAGGGTTGAATAAAGTGAGGTTTCACTGTTTGTAGAAGGATAGTTTTGCCTTGCTCTAGGTTCAATAGAGACGTGAAAAGCATTTTGATGGATAATACAGAAAGTAGGTTTAGATTTGCCCTTGGAACCCAGATTTCTCAGCTGAAAAATCTGTGTCTCTTTTCTCTGAGACATAATGTATAATTTCATGAAGGTCACTGTAATTCTTGTCTACCTCTAGGAGAAAATTCTTGACATCAGCTTGAAGGTATTCTTATAAGAGACTCACTATGGAAACATTCATTTCTTTTCAGTATGCTTAATTCCCTACTGTAACATTGGCTATTTAAGTGACCTTGGGCAAATTGCTTTCTCTCACAAATATGTCAGATTCTCCCTTACAAATCAACTTTTCTTTATCACTCAAACAGTTCTTTAAAACTCATCTCCCACAGGAAGCAATTCCAACACATTGGAGAAGAAATTACTAATTCCAATATTACATGTCCATTGTGCTTTTACCCTATCCCTACATTTTTTTTTCAGTACTGAGGGTGTTAATCTAGGGCCTCGAATATGTTAGGCACATGTTTCACTACTGAGCCACACCCCCTTCCCCTTGTTTTTATATTTTGAATCAGGTCTCTGTTAAGTTACTCAGGCTGCCTCTGGCTGCAAATTTGAGATCCTCCTGCCTTAGCCTCCCAAGTTGCTGGAATTATAAGTGTGCACCACCACACTTGGCTCCCTACATATTTAGTCAATGAATTTATTTCCACAGTTTACAGCTAATAAACTAGTAAATGCCTCTGGCAAATGCAACTGGATAAAATATTTAATGTTTTATTTTTAAAAATGGCTCCCACAGCTTCTACAATTTTGGAAGAACATTATTCTAATGGGCCTCACATCTGAATTAAGATTAATTTGTCCCTGAATCCTCAACTTATCAACATGGGCAGATCTTTCCAAATCTTCTCCATATGAGTCCATTGTTTTGAAATATGCCAGACAAGTCCATTAAGGCATTTTATAAAACAAGGATCCTGGGTCCCATACCCTAAACCACAAAAGATATTGTTTGCCCTTAAGGAATAATTGTGTCTATAGCCATAACACTGTAGTGTTTGATCCCCTCTGATCTTGGAAGCTAAGCAGGGTTGGGTCTGGTTAGTACTTGGATGGGAGACCACCTAGGAACACTAGGTGCTGTAACCTTGGGAGAAGGACCCAGCAACCCACTCCCAAAAAACAATGAGCCATTGAAAACCTTATGAATAGCACAGAAGCATTGACAATAGTGTTTCATCTGCTATATGTAGTGTGGCTATGACTCAGACCCTCTGCCTGTCTGAAAAAGGCAGAGCTTGAGTTCCTGCATCCAGTGCTCATGCCACCCTGACTGTGCTCTGCTTTGCTCTGGTTTAAACAAAACTAGAGTTAAGAAAGAGATCACCATGTGCTCTCCCTCTTTTCTCTCAAGGTGGCCACCTTTCCTAACTATCCAAGATGCTTCCTCTCTCAAAAGTTTGCTTAATGTTTCATTTACATCTTCTTACTTCTCCTCCTCCTTTCTTCTCCCCCTCCTCCTTTTTCGTTGTTGTTGTTGTTGTTGTTGTTGTTGTTGTTCTTCTTCTTCTTCTTCTTCTTCTTCTTCTTCTTCTTCTTCTTCTTCTTCTTCTTCTTCTTCTTCTTCTTCTCCTTCTCTCTCTCTCTCTCTCTCTCTCTCTCTCTCTCTCTGGAATGTCCTAATCTTAGGCCAATTCACACAAAAAAAACAAGATTTCTCCAGGTTCCCCACCCCCAGGTTTATTTAAACTTCTCTAGACACTTCTGGTGTTTTCTCCAGTAATTATTCCTTAGTAATTGTTGTTGCTAAGTGCCATCAAGTCAAGTCTGACTCATAGTGATCCTATGTACAAGAGAATGAACTACTACCCTACATTGTGCCATGCTCAGCATTATGTCAGCATTTCTCTGCTATTCATAGGGTTTTTGATGGATTGTTTCAGGAGTGGACTGCTGGGTCCTTTTCTCCAGGTTACAGAACCTGATATTCCCAGGCAGTCTCTAATCCTGGTACTAACCAGACCCAACCCTGCTTAGCTTCCGAGATCAGAGGGGATTAAACACTCAAGTGGTATGACTATAGACACAATTATTCCTCAAGGGCAAACTATGTCTTTATGATAAACTTTGTCTATATTCCATTAGATACTCTCTGTGTCTCATCTGAATTCTTTCAAACAGTGAACACAAGGCTTAAGTAATGTCAGTTCCCCAGATCCATTCCTCAGTGACAATACTCCAAAGTGACTGAGTTATACTTGCAAGTTACAGTCTCATGGAAAACCATCTTTACTGTCTACCTTCTCATTCTGCTCAAGAAAATAGAGGATTTGTTCAGGAGTACAAATTCTTCCAGACCCACCTGAGAATACCATATGGTACCTTGGGTGAAGAGTGATGGTCTAACAGATGTTTCTCTGAACATAGAGGCTCAATTTCATTTTTAGATTTGTTTTTTCTGGCTCTTAAGCCCAGGGCATAGCACTTTGTAAGTGCTCATATTTACTGGTCAAATTATTGGTGACAGAATAAACATTAACACTACCCATAAAAATCAGGATTTTATCCCAAGGGTCTAGAGGTCTAAGGTTTTAGCAAAACTCATTATGGCTTTGGCAAACTGGTATTTGGAGATCATAGAGTATGATGGGGCAAAGAATTCAGGGAATTTGGTTCACCACCACCTCTGGCACTAATTAACAGGACACCACACCATTGGCAAACAAGTTACCCTCATTAAATCTCAGGTATCTTGTCTCTCTCTATATATATACAATGAATTGAGCAAGATCATCTCTGGAGTAATCAGGTAGCAGTCAATGATTCTACAATACAACTCCCTCCTCTTACTTACCCCACTACCTCAGATACAATAAATCTTTCCCTAGGGGTTATGAATAAAAGTAGGCAATTTTGTAGTCAGAGGCCATGTTTGGGTGCTTATGACCATTTCCAATAGAATGAGAATACAATGGTCATATTGGCAAATGTACCAGGGAAGTTGTTTTCTAAGGCTTGGAATACCCCCTGCCCCAGGGGACTAACACAAGGACTTCAATCTATGTGTCCTTGCAGTTGTAATTGAGTTTTGATGCCTAGCAGGTAACTGAATCCATTATTTGGCAGATAATATGAAAGAGCACTACATACTTAGAGATGTGCTGGGAAATACTATGTGGGGCAGCTATGTATATAATTGGCCACTTACTCAAAAGCATTGTAAGAATTAATGAGTACAAAGTTCTTTTGTGAAGGGGCTAATACTTCCTGAGCCCTGTCTGTGCCAGTGAAATGGGCTGACACTAAATAACCCTCAGGTCCTCTAAGCAGGGGGCCATGAGTATTAACATATGTATTATAGTACGTTAACACTAAGAGAGATTAAATTAGATATCACCTAAACATAACAATGGTTAAATCATCCTTACCAGGCAGAGCAGAAAATTGCACACAGCTTTTAGTATGGGGCATTGAAGAAGTTCATAGCACCTCAGTGTCAGGCAGAGGCAGAACTAAATTAAGACTGTTCGGTTCACAAGATATCCTGGAGCATTTCCAGGGAAAGCTTCCCTTGCTTTTAAACACCAAGAGGGCATTAGTATACCTCACTCTAATTCAGTGCTTTTGCATTTATATATCCATTCTGAAGACACATGTAGGAAGAGAAAACTCTATCAACACCATGGACATATGGGCAGCAGCCCAACTGACTAATAAACTCCATTCTGTCTCTTTGTTTACATTGCAAATCAGCAGCAGTGAGATTCTCCCTAGCATTAACGAAAGAGAATGCAGAGAAATGACAATAGACTGATGCTGCCTTGAGTATCATTAATGGGCATTGCTGCGTGACTTTATAGCTTAACACCACAAATTGTTGTGTTGGACATACATTACAGGAAAGTTCAGTTCTGTGAAAACCAATATAGAGTATGTTGCTATCCCAAGAGCTCCTTCTTGTTCAATGATCTGTACTAATCATCCCCAAGGAAAAATACACTGTTTTTTTTTTTTCCTGTAATAATAATAAAAAGCTCTTGAGCTGCTCCAAAGGTCAAAGCTCACCGTGTGGTCTTTTGTCCTTTTTGGTCACAATGTTACTCTCATGGACTCTTGCATCTTGAAATTACCCTTACCTTCTCACACTTGAGCTTCCTCCTTCCTCTGTCTCTCTTTTGCTGAACAGGAGCTTTGTGCAAGGAAGTTGCTATAGATGTTGCTCCAGCTTCAGTGAAAAATGTTATGAATAATATTGCATTTTATGAAAGGCTTCTAAAAACAAACTAACCAGTTAGTATGACAACTACACTTTCCAGCAGTTTTCTGCAAAATTAGGAACACAACTCTCCTGCTTGGAATCTGGGCACTTCCTTTAGAAAACAATAATGATAAAGCTGTGGTTTTTTATTGCTTAGAGGAATATAGCTGCTTGGTAATAAGTACAAATTGTGAGACTCTTTTCCAAATCCTGGCCATATTTGGGGCTCAAGGGACCCAGTTACATTGTCATTTACAGATTTATCTTTTTCATGTATTGTAATATGAATTAGAGAAACACTGAGTCCTATTTGTTCTCATACTGGTAAAGAATAAATTTTTGAAAGTAGAGGGTTTAAGAAGTTCAGTCATTAACATAAATATGGTGAGTTCTCAGAATCCCATTCTACATTATGAGAATTTATTAATACTGATGCCTTATGATGTGACTTTTAGAATGCTTCTGATATTGCTCATGTTTTATTTTGCTTAGTTTTGGTTTTTTAGCAGAAGTGATGATTTCCTAGGGATTCTCTGTAATAAAGAAATGATCTTTGGGGTAAATGATACATCAGACTGTTGTATTTTCTCACATAAATTATGAATAAGATATTTCTCTGCTGAAAACAAATCAGAATTCTTTAAAAAATACTCTTTTTTTCACAGTTTTACTCCTTTTTTCTATGCAGATTCCATCAAACTAGGGTTGCTTTCACCAGTATGTGAAAGCCCCATGGAACTTCAGAATAAGTAGGCCTCATGCTTTGAGTAGAATTCTCTGAAGTCCCTATCTTGAAATTATTAATAGGGTAGTCTTTGAATTTATGTTTTGTAAGTCAAGTCCAATGGAAGAAGGAAATGTGCTAGGATCTTGAAGTTTTGGACAAGAGGTGGTTTGGTTCCCACGTTACTTCTCTGGCTCCCTGGAATGGATTCTCCTACCCACTCTGGCTGTTTGATGGTGCTCCATGCTGATCCAGCATCTCTCTCTGCTTTGCTCCCTGGTGACTGCTGCCACCCAACACCCTTGAAGAGATCTGGGTCCAGGGACAGGGAGTTTGGGGGTCATGCATGCCTTGTGGCATCCCCAGGTGGGGCAAGGCAGCAGCCATCACCCTGGGCTAGTAGCACTTAGACACATATTTTTGGCAACTGAGGTGGAGAAAGGAAGGAGGCAAAAGGTGTAGGAAGGGGAGATTAGAATCACCAGCCTCAGGGAGGTCTGCCATTTCTCTTTTGCACTGAGCATGGCAGTAGCCAGCACTTTCTCAACCCCCTTATTCTAAAACTGGTTCCCTTATTACTTTCATACAACCTTATTCATCAGTTAAGCAAAAATTTGCTGAAAGGAAAACAAAATGTTTTTGGAGGCATTTCAGCCATGACCTTTTACTTTTAATGAGTGCATTTGAGGTTGAAAGAGAAGAGATACAATTAATTGATGACTGTTTCAGTTAGATTGTAAGTAATGGCAATGGAAAATCATGGCCACTGCCTCAAAGATAGTGAGTTTGTCATGAGGTATATAGATTGAAAGCCATCAGTGATGGACGACCTCACTTGACTATCTTTTACCCCATCCCATCTCTGTCAGGAGCTTGAGTATCTCAAGCTGTTCTGCTTCTCTCATTGCATCAGTTTCATTCTAACTTTGATTTGCACATGGCACACCATGGTCTGTCAAGGGTTTCAACTTCTGTGTTGTGACCTTATAAAGCCAGTTCAGACTGCTAAGTAGCTCATTATCTGGGTGGTTCTCTCAGTGTCTTCTTTTATACTGTGTAATTGCTGACTGTCCCTGCCACAAATTTCTTCTTCTTCAGTCAAGGTTCTTAATTCTGCTACATTACCTATGGTCATAGCATAAGATAATAAAATGAATTGTCTGTTTCATCAAGGAGTATGGATGGGACAATCTCTTTAATGGACATCGACTGCAGTCACTCATTCTTTTCTTATTCTGGAATCTATACTTTCCCTTTTATTCTCTTTATTCAGTTAAAGTTCCCATCATTCCAATTGCTCAATGAGACACATCATTATGTTCCTAATCTTACCTTTTCCTCCTGCATCAGTCCTATTGAATCCACTTTCCAGATCTCTCCTTTCAGGCACTGTAATTGGTTCAGAATAAAATCTAATCTCTTTAATATGGCATAAAAGGCCTTCTTGATCAGATCTCTGACTATGCGTCAGTCTCGTTCTCTATTATCCTTGCTGTTTCTCACCCTCAAATATTTTTAAACCACCTTCAGTTCTACAAATAAGCTCTCTTTTTCTCATTGTCATACTTTCTCATATTCTGTTCTTCCATGAAAGAAACACACTATACTTACCTGCATCACAGCACTTGTCACAAGGTATTGCTGTGATTTATTTGGTTTATGAGTAGTCTGTAAGCTTCTTGAGTAAATACACCACATTTTAATTTTCTGTATCTCTTAGAGAATATAATGTATGGTATATATTATGGTTTTAATCTAAAATATCCCCCAAGATGATGTGTTTTACCAATGCTTGATCCCTGTTTGGTGGCATTGTTTTGAGAGGCTGTGGAGTTTTGAGAAATGGAACCTGGGTGGCAGAAGTAAGTCACTGAGGGGAGAGGTTGTCTTTGAAGCTTTTACCCAGACCCCTGCTTCCAGTAAGGTCTCTCTGTTCCTCATCTGCCATTAGGGGAAATCTCCCACGGTTATGGGAAATCTCTCATTTTAAAGTCATCTGATGAGAATCCTTAATTTATTTTCAAACTTAATTTCCCCTTCCATATAATAACAACATCTTCACAGATTTAAAGGATTAGAATACAGACATCTTTGAGCAACCACTATTCTGCCAACTACAATAATCATATGATTATATAAGAATATTGAATTTCTTGTCCCTGTAATCTAAAAAGGTAGAAGAGAAGTAAATCAGACCATAGAGTTTGGAATCTGGATTTGACCTAACTACTCCTATTCTCTTGAGCATTTTGATTTCTGGCTTCCTAAAAAATGGATGTTTTAAAATTGACTATTACTCAAATCAGATTATGGATGTAAATTAAAGTGCATTTAACCAATGCCACACAATTCAATTGTCCTCCAATTCTCTTTAGCATTCAGTTAGCTGATACTTGCAGATTTTCAGTTTAGTAAAGAAAAACACCAACTCTGGAATAGAGAGTACACTGGATTTCAAATGATTAAGTATGTTGCTATTTTAAACTGTGAAAAATTTGATAAAGTAAGTATAAGCAAAAAAAAAATGACCACATTTGATGATGATTTGACAATATAAAATTGTTTTTCTATTACTGTGATTACACAATATGGCTTTTACGAACCATTACTATATCAATTATGTTTAATACATACAGAATACAAATGTACTATGTTATTTGGATGATCTTAGAAAAGGTATAAATATATGTTATCTGAAATAGTATTATATTATTTTCAATAATATTAATATACACATTGAATTAATTCAGAATTTTCCTAAGCACTTATTACATGTAACATTTGGAGAGATGCAAAATTTTATAAGATATAGACTTCCAGTGAGGTGCTGTGCTTCATGCCAGTAATCCCGGTGACTTGGGAGGCTGAGACAAGAGGATTTTGACTTTAAGGTCAGAAGCAGCCTGCTCAACTTAGTGATACAATTTCTCAAAGTAAAAAAATTTAAAAAGGGATTGAGAATGGAGTTTATCCATAGAGTATTTGCCTAGTGTGGGCAGGGCACTGAAATCAACCACTCAGTACTGGAAAAAATAAAGATACACTCTTCCAGAATTTATAGATTTGGTAGAGGATTGAATAAAAAAGAAAGTATATAAAAATTACCGTTTTATCACCTTACATTTCATTTTAGTGAAATTAATGTGTTTTGATTTTTAGAATCAAAGCCAGGTGCAATGGCACATGCCTATAATCCCAGTGACTTAGGATGCTGAGGTAGGAGAATTGCAATTATTAGGTCAGAGGCAGCCTATGTTACTTAGCAAGATACTGTCCCATATTTAAAAATAAATAAATAAATAAATAATGAGCTGGTGATGGAGTCCAGACATAGAGCATTGGCAAAGTATATGTGAGGCACTGGATTCAACCCTTAAGTATCTCAATAAATAAATAAATAAAATCAAAACTGCAGATGGGAATTGCACCAGTTTTGTACGAAAATACGATAGGTAAGGGGAAAAATGTATTTTTTCAAATTATTTTAAGTAAATGGACATAAACATCTTCACAGTGATCAAAAGTCAGGGTAAAACATATTAAAATATGAAGAGTCAGTACAGGCTTACACATACACACACTCATCCCACCACAAGCTCACACAACATACTATTCATGGATTATGTCTTAAAATAAAAGAATCAAGAGAATAAAGCTATGTTGTACAAATATTTCATCTTTTTTCATGGATGCTAATATTAAATAAGGGGCTGGGATTTAGCTCAGTTGGTAGAGCTCTGCTCTGCAGTCTCTGAGGTCCCGAGTTCAATTCCCAGCATCGCAAAAATGGGAGAAGGACCTGGCAATCCACTCCCAAGGCAATCCCAAAAAACAGTCAACCATTGAAAACCTTATGAGTGTTGCTATGAGTCAGTTACCGACTCGATGGCACCTAACAACAACAACAACAATTGTAGAAGATACTTGTCAATTATCACCAGAAATTAAAAATCAAAACTGCAGGTGATCTTTTAATTAGAATTACATGGAAACAGATTTTTTTATTAGAAAAAAATCTTTACACCAGTAGACTTTAATCCAAGAACATATATCTCTCTTCCATTTATTTAATTTCTTTCAGTAATATTATAACACTCAAAAATTTCCCCAGAAGAAGTCTCACATGGTTAATTAGTTCTGCTAATGTTTTTGACTAATAATTTATTTCTAATATTTTTGAGCATTTGATTTATTTTAATGACATTTTTATTTTATTTTTATTGGCTACTGGTGGATAGAAATCCAATTGACAAGTGGGTATTGTTTTTATCTTGTGATCTTGCCAAATTTATTAATTCTTATATTTATCTTTAGAACTATATTTAATAACATCTTGTTGTTATTATTAGGTGCTCTTGAGTCAGATCCGACTCATAGTGACCCTAAGAGCAGCAGAACGAAATACTACACAACACTGTGCCATGCACACTATCTTTTTATGTTTGAAACCATTGCTGCAGTTGTTATGTTTCTTCTCATTTTGAGTAATTTCCCATCAGCAAATGGAAGTCCCATGAGCTTTCTCTATTCCTGTCATTAAGGTCAACTCTACTTTGGGGAAGCAACTCTTCAACAGTCATTTCTTGAATGTCTTTCAGCCAGGGGGGCTCATTTTCTGGCACAGTACTGCTTCTCTGGTATTTATAGGGTTTTCAATGGCTAATTGTTTTGGGAGTGGGCTGCTGGGTCCTTCTTCCTAGTCTGCCTTAATCTGGAAGCTCAGCTGAAACCTGTCCACCATGGGTGATCCTTCTGGTATTTGAGATACTGGTGGCAAATCTTTCAGCATCACAGTAACACACAAGCCCAATAACATGACAAGCTGACAGATATGTGGGAGTTATAATATCTGGTGAAAATCTAATATTCATCTACTTGAATACAAATAATCTCTTATGCATTTTCATTCTGTTTTTTCAAATAATGAGTTTTAAGTTTTTCCTGAAAAGTCTGTAGCTTTTGTTTATTTTCCTTGTTTTATTGTCCTGGCTAGAACTTCCAGTAGAAAGCTAAATAAAAGTGGTGATAGAAGCATCCTAATCTTGTTTTGGTTCTCAGTAAAAATATTCCTAATATCTCACTATTAAGTTTGATATCTGCTGTATGGTTTTTGTAGTTTTTTTGTATTAGATTAGAAAATTCTATTCTGAATTTTATCATAAATTTTGAATTTTATTGAATTCTTTTCCTATATTTGTCAACATGAACAATAATGATTTTCACTTTTTATATTAATATGGTAATTAGCATTAACCAAAATCCTTACAACTGGGGCAGGAAGCACCTTCATGATAAATGGAGAATAGATTGAGGTTGTGAAGATTTTGCTTTGTTGTTGTTGTTGTTAGGTGCCATCGAGTCGAGTCCGACTCATAGCGACACTATGAACAGCAGATCGAAACACTTGCCGATTCTGTGCCAGGCAAACAATCTTATTTATGTTTAAGCCCATTGTTGCAGACACTGTGTCAATCCATCTGGTGGAGGGTTTTCCTCTTTTGCGTTGACCAGCCACTCTCCCAAACATGATGTCCTTCTCCAGGGATTGTTCTCTCCTGACTACATGTCCAAAATATGTAAGATGCAGTTTGGCCATTCTTGCTTCCAGGGAGCACTCTGGTTGTACTTCTCCCAGGACAGATCTGTTGGTTCTTTTGGCAGTCCATGGTATATTCAATAGACGTCTCCAGCACCACAATTCAAAAGCATCAATTCTTTTTCTGTCTCTCTTGTTCAATGTCCAGCTTTCACAATCATATGATGCCACTGAAAATACCATGGCATGAGTCAGATGCACCTTCGTCTTCAATGTGACATCTTTGCTTCTCAATACTCTAAAGAGATCTTTTGCCACAGCTTTTCCTAGAGCAATGCGTCTTTGGATTTCTTGACTGCTGCTTCCACGGGTGTTGATTATAGAGCCAAGCAAAGTAAAATCTTGGACAACCTCAATCTTTTCTCCATTTAATGTGAAGTTGCGTGCTGACCCAGTCGTAAGGATGTTTTGTTGATGTTTAGTCGTAACCCATATTGAAGGCTATGATCTTTGATCTTCATCAGTAAGTGTTTTAAATCCTCTTCATTTTCAGCAAGCAAAGTGGTATCATCTCCATAACGCAGGGTGTTAATGAGTCTTCCTCCAATCTTGATGCCACGTTCTTCCTCATAAAGTCCAGCTTCTCGGATTACTTGCTCAGCATATAAATTGAAGAGATAGGGTGAAAGTATACAGCCCTGACGCACACCTTTCTCAACTTTAAACCACTCAGTGTTTCCTTGTTCTATTTGAACAACTGCCTCCTGGTTCATGTACAGATTTCTCATGAGCACAATTAGGTGTTCTGGTATTCCCATTTTCCGAAGTGTTATGCATAATTTGTTGTGATCCACACAATCAAATGCTTTTGCATAGTCAATAAAACATACATAGACATCTTTTTGATATTCTCTGCTTTCAGCTAATATCCACCTGACATCAGCAATGATGTCCCTAGTTCCCCGCCCTCTTCTGAATCCCACTTGATTTTCCGGTAATTCCCTGTCTATATATTGCTGCAGTCGCTTCTGAATGATCTTCAGTAGAATTTTGCTGGTGTGTGATATTAATGATATTGTCCGATAGTTTGCACATTCAGTTGGATCCCTTTTTTGGGAATAGGCACAAATATGGATCTCTTCCAGTCAGTTGGCCAAGTAGCAGTTTTCCAAATCTGTTGGCATAAACATGTTAACACCTCCAGTGCTGCATCTGTTTGTTGAAACATCTCTATTAGTATCCCATCAATTCCTGGAGCTTTGTGTTTCGCCAGTTCTTTCAAGGCAGCTTCCACTTCATCCTTCAACACCATTGGTTCCTCTTCATATGCAACCTCTTGGAATGGTTGGTCATCTACCAATTCTTTCTTGTATAATGACTCTGTGTATTCTTCCCATCTTCTTTTGATGTTTTCTGCATCATTTAATATTTTCCC
>VMDO01027305.1:0-25446 GCA_007922755.1 Pedetes capensis
TTTTTTTTTTTTTTTGTCTTCTCGAGCTGCCTTCTGAAATCTTCTGTTTAGTTCCTTAACTTCATCATGTCTTCCTCTTACTTTAGCTGCTGGACATTCAAGGGCAAGTTCTACTGTCTCTTTTGACATGTAATTTGGTCTTTTCTTTTTTTCTTGTCTTTTTAAGAACTTTTTGCTTCCTTCTTGAATGATATCTTTTATGTCGTGCCACAACTCCTCTGGTCTCCTATCACTTGTGTCTAATGCATTAAACCTATTTTTGAGCTGGTCTCTGAACTCAGGTGGGATATACGCAATGTCATACTGTGGCTCTCATATACTTATTCTAATTTTCTTCAGCTTCAGTTTGAACTGACATATGAGAAGTTGATGGTCTGATCCACAGTCAGCACCTGGTCTTGTTTTGACTTTTTGTATAGAGCTTTTCCATTGTCTCTTTCCACATATGTAGTCAATTTGATTCCTGTATGTTCCATCTGGTGAAGTCCATGTGTATAGTCTCTGTTTATGATGTTGAAAAAATGTATTTGCAATGAAAAGGTCAGTGGTCTGACACAATTCTATCATGCAATCTCCAGCTTTGTTTTTGTCACCAAGACCATATTTTCCAACTACCGAGCCTTCTTCTTTGTTTCCAACCTTTGCATTCCAGTCACCAGTGATTATCAATATGTCTTGATTGCATGTTTGATCCATTTCAGATTGCACAAGCTGACAGAAGTCTTCCCTTTCTTCATTTGTGGCGTTAGTGGTGGATGCATAAATTTGAATAATAGTCATATTAACTGGCCTTCCTTGTAGGCGTATGGATATCATTCTATCACTAACAACATTGTATTTCATGACAGATCTTGAAATGTGTCTTTTGATGATGAATGCAACCCCATTTCTCTTTAGTTTATCATTCCCAGCATAGTAGACCATATGATTATCTGACTCAAAATGGCCTATGCTGGTCCATTTTAGCTCACTGATGCCTAGAATGTCAATGTTTATTCGCTCCATTTCTCTTTTAACAATTTCGAATTTTCCTAGATTCATACTACGTACATTCCATGTTCTAATTATTAATGGATGTTTATAGTTGTTTCTCCTCATTTTGAGGTGTGCCACATGAGCAAGTTCAGCATCCTGGGGCTTTACTCCATTTCCGTCATCACGGTAGACTCTACTTTGGGGAGGCAACTCTTTCCCAGTAGTCTTTTGAGTGCCTTCCAACCTGGGGGCCTCATTTTCCGGCACTATATCTGACAGTGTTTCTTTGCTACTCATAGGGTTTTCAATGGCTAGTTGTTTCAGGAGTGGTTTGCCAGGTCCTACTCCCTAGTCTGTCTTAGTCTTGAAGCTCAGCTGAAAACCTGTCCACCATGGTTAACCTTGCTCATGTCCGAGGTTACAGTGGCAGAGCTCTCAGCCTCATCGCAACACACAAGCCCCCACAGTGCGGCAAACTGACAGACGTGTGGGGGAGATTTAATGTAGTCCCCATCAAAATTCTAATGATAAAGTTTACAGAGATAGAAAAAATCCTGAAATTTATCTGGAAGCACAAAAGACTTCATATAGCCAAATCAATTCTAAGCAGCTAAAATAGTGCCGGAGGTATCACAATATCTGACTTCTAACCACAGGGCCATAGTGGAAACAACAGCTTTTTACCAGCACAAAAACAGGCATTAATCAATGGAACAGAGCTGAAGACCCAGATATATATCCATGCAACTATAGCCACCTGATCATTGACAAAGAGACTAAGAACATTCATTGGAGAAAAGATAGTTTCAACAAATGGTGCTGGGAGAATTGGATATCTATTTGTAGAAGTAAGAAAATATACCCATATCTCTCAATCTATATCACAGTCAATTCAAAATGGATCACAGACCTCAACATTAAACCAGAAACCTTAAAACCATTGGATGAAAAGATAGGGAACATGATCCAATGCATAGGCATTGGCTAGTAAGTCCTTTACAAGACCCCAATTGCCCAGGAAATGGCATGAAGAATTGACAAATAAGATTCCATAAAACTAAAAAATTTCTGTATAGCAAAGGAAATAATTAACAGAGTAAAGGAGGAGCACACAGAATGGAAGGAACTTTTTGCATCCTACACACCTGACAGAGGACTAATTTCTAGAATACACAAAGAACTTATGAAATCATACATCAAAATAACAACCCAATAAATAAGTAGGTGATGAAACTGAACCAACAGTTCTCAAAAGAAGAAATACAAATGACCAATAAACCCATGAAAAAATGCTCAATATCCCTAGACATTAGGGAAATTCAAATCAAAACAACACTGACATCCATTTCACTCCAGTATGAATGTCCAAGATCAACAAAACAAATAATAACAAATACTCGTGAGGATGCATAGAAAAAGGAACATTTTTACACCACTGGTTGGACTATAAATTAGTTCAGCCATTTTGGAAATCAATGTGGAGGTACCTTAGAAAACTAAGAATAGAACTGCCATACTACCCAACTATACCACTCCTGGGAATATACTCAAAGGAAGACAAGTCATCATACCACAGGGACACCTGCACCATATTTAATACAGCATTCTTCACAATCACAAGGATTTAGAATTAACAAAGGTGTCCATCAATAGAGAGTGGGTTGAAAAATTGTCATATATATGAATATTACTCAGTAATAAAGAATAATGAAATTATGTCATTTGAAGCAAAAAGGGTGGAACTGGAGAACATCATTTTAAGCAAATTAACCCAGACCCAAAATAAAAAATATCATGTGTTCTCACTCATATTTTAGAGCTAAACCTAACTTAAAGAAAAAAGTATACATATTTGGATATATATAAATGAACAATCATACCTATCTAAGAAGGGGAAATACTTGCAGATCAGAAAGAAGAGGGAATCAGCTGGTAGGAGCACATATTGGGGAAGAGATGGAGGGGAGGAGAAATATTGTAGAGGTATAAAGAAGAAGAGGAAAATCTGAAAGTATTGGATGCAACTATATGAACACATTAAAAAAACCAATGAGAATATAACCCATGACAGCATACAACTTTTTGCATATTAATTAAAATTCCTACGTCTTTCTTCTTCACTTTATACTGTTCTGCAAATTGAGTGAAATGATGAATGTGTAGGCACAAGTTATTTAATAGTTGCATAATATGTTGTTGTTGTTGTTGTTGTTGTTGTTGTTAGGTGCCATCAGGTCATGTCTGACTCAAAGCAACCCTCATAGGGTTTTCAGTGGCTGATTGTTTTTCAGGATTGCCTTGGGAGTGGATTGCCACATACTTCTCTCATTTTTGCAGTGCTAGAAATTGAACCCAGAACCTCAGAGACTGCAGAACAGCACTGTAGCAACTCAGCTAAATTTCAGCCCCTGCATAATAATATAGTATATGACTTATTACTCTCTACCCTACTTGTTGTTGTTGTTGTTAGGCCATCGAGTTGGTATCCGACTCATAGCGACCCTACGTACAACAGGTGAAACACTTTGTCAGGGCTTCTCTGCTGTTCATAGGGTTTTCAATGGCAGAATGATTTTTGGGAGCGCGTTGCCACGTCCTTCTCCCAAGCCTACAGTATCTGGTGTTCCCAGACAGTCTCCCATCCAAGTACTAACCAGGCCCGATTCTGCTTAGTTTCTGAGATCTGACAGGATCGGATGTCACAGTGCTAAGACTACAGGCATCGACCCTACTAACATTTTTAAATAAAGAAAAATTAAATTGACAAAAAATTATATGTTTATTTTGTATACCATATTGTTTTTGAAATATACATTGTACAATGGGTAACTCAAATTAACATATGCATTACCTCACATGTTTATCTTTTTGCCCTTTTATCAATTTTCAAGAAAATATTGCATTGTTATTAACTATAGTTGCCATATTATACAATAGACCTATTGAACTTATTCTTCTTCCCTAATTGAATTTCTTTATATCCTTTTGTCATTATCTCCTCAACCCCTGGTAATCACCAATCTACCCTCTACTTCTATGTGTTCAACTTTTTTAGATCTTATACATAAATCAAAACATGCAGTATTTGTCTTTCTATGCCTAGCTTATTTCACTTAACATAATAACCTTCAGGTCCATCTATGTTATAGCAAATTACAGGATTTTCTTCTTTTTTAAGATTGCCTAGTATACATATATATATATATATATATATATATATATATATATATCACATTTTAATCTATTTATGAATGGATGCTTAATTTGATTCCATATCTTAGCTATTATAATAATTCTGCACTGAACATTGAAGTGTAGCTATCTCTTTGGTGTACAGATTTCATTTCCTTTGGATATATGCTTAGGAGTGGGATTGCTGGATTATATAGTAATTATATATTTATTTATTTAGGAACTTCCATACTATTTTCTATAATGGCTATACTAATATACATTCCCAACAATGTATAGGAATCTCCTTTGCTTCACATCCTCACCAAAACTTGTTAAGTTTTGTCTTTTTGACAATAACCATTCTAACAGATGTAAGACAATATCTCATTGTGGTTTAGTTTGCAAATCTCTAATGATTATTGATATGGAATATATCTTAATACTTCCATTGGTCATTTATGTGTCTTCATTTGAGAAATATCCATTCAGATACTTTGCCTATTTTTTAATTAACTTGTTTTCTTTCTGTTATGTCCTTTGAGTTTCTTATGTATTTTGGATATTAATGCCTTTGCAAATGTATTTCTCTTGTTTTGAAGGTTGTCTCTTCATTCTGTTGATTGTATCTGTGGCTACATAGAAACTTTTCAGTGTGATGTAATCCCATGTGTCAATTTTTGGTCTTATTGCATGTGTTTGGATGTTTGTTTGCAAAATATTTCTCAGACCAATGTCATGGAATATCATTCTATCTTATCTTCTAATATGTCTTAGAATCTCAGGTTTTATGTTTAAATGTCTAGTCTATTAGAGTTGGTAAGAGATAAGAGTACAAATTCATCCTTCTGCACGTGAATAGTTTTCCCAGCACCACTTATTGAAGAGATTTTCCTTCCCCCATTGTGTTTATGTGGCATGTCTGTCAAAAATCAATTGACCATAAATGCATAGATCAATTTCTGATTTCTCTAATCTGTTCTACTGGTCTATCTATGTGTCTGCATTTATTCCAGTGTGGATCATAACAAATTATGGGTAACACTTTGACAAATGGGAATACCAGAGCACCTAATTGGACTCATGAGGAATCTGTACGTGAATCAGGAGACAGTTGTTTGAACAGAACAAGGAAACATTACCTGGTTTAATGTTGAGAAAGGTATACATCAGGGCTGTATACTTACAATATATCTCTTCAACTAAATGCTGAGCAAATAATCTGAGAAACTGGACTATATGAGGAAGAACACATCAGGAGGATTGGAGGAAGACTCATTAACAACCTGTGTTATCCAGATGACACAACTCTGCTTGCTGAAAATGAAGAGGATTTAAAATATTTACTGATGAAGATCAAAGATCATAGCCTTCAGTATGGATTGCAACTGAACATCAACAAAACGAAAATCCTTACAACTGGGTCACTTTGCAACTTCACAATAAATGTAGAAAAAAAAGAGATTGTCCATGATTTTGCTTTGCTTGGCTCTATAATCATCACCCATGGAAGCAACAGTTAAGAAATCAAAAGACACATTGCTTTGGGAAAAGCTATAGCAAAAGATCTCTTTACAGTATTGAAAAGGAAAGATGTCACATTGAAGATGAAGGTGCTCCTGATTCATGCCATGGTGTTCTCGGTTGCATCATATGGTTGTGCAAACTGGACTCTGAATAAGGGAGACAGGAAAAGAATTGATGCTTTTGAATTATGGTGCTGGAGATGACTATTGAATATACCATGGACTGCCAAAAGAACCAATAGATCTGTCCTAGAAGAAGTGCAGCCAGAGTGCTCCTTGGAAGCAAGGATGGCTAGACTGCATCTTACATATTTCGGACATGTAGTCAGGAGAGACCAATTCCTGGAGGAAGACATCATGTTTGGATGAGTGGCAGGTCAGCAAAAAAAGGAAAACCTTCCACCAGATGGACTGACACAGTGTCTACAACAATGGGCTTAAACGTAAGTAAGATCATGTGCCTGGCACAGAATCGGGAAGTGTCACATAGGGTCACTATGAGTTGGACTTGACTCAACAGCCCCTGACAATAACAACAATAATTTTTTTTAATTACTATAGCTCTGTAGTATATTTTGAAGTCAGGTGGAATGATGCCTCCAATTATTTTCTTGTTGCTCAAGATTGCTTTGAGTATGCAGAGTTTTCTGTGTTTCCATATGAATTTTAGGATTGTTTTTACCACTTTGTAAAAAAAAGCCATTGGAATTTTAATAGAGATTGCATCAAGTCTTTAGATCATTTGGATAGTATGGACATTCTAGAAATATTCAATCTTCCAATCCATGAACATGGTATGGATTTCCAATTACTTGTGTCTTCTTCTCTTTTTTGTTCAGTATTTTATACATTTCTATTTATTCCTAAATACTTTTTATTTTTGTATTTATAAATGGAACAGTTTTCTGGATTTCTTTTTTTGGTTTATTCATTGTAAGTGTGTAGAAATACTACTGATTTTTGTATTTTGATTTTATATCTTGCAATTTTACTGACTTTGCTTATTCATAGGATTTTTTAGTGGAGTTTTTATGGTTTTCTTCATGAAAAGCCCATGTCATCTGCAAACAGAGACAATTTAATTTTTTCCTTTCTAATTTCCTTTCCCTTGCACGCATACAGCGGATATCATTAACCAAACGCCTCTCTACAAACCACATCCTCACCCTCAAAATATTTCTGAACACAACCCTAAATCAGCCACAGCCAATCAGTCAGTATTAAAATAGAGATAATTATATTTGCCTTCTTCACTTTTAGTTTGTGATAGATGTTTCTGAGTAGCTATATTTTCCAATTTTTCAAATACATGTGCATTCCTATAATAGCTGATGGATAAAACAGTGAAAGATTGAGGCACCTTTCTATATCAGTGTCCATTCTACATCTTTCAAAGTTTTCTAGGCACTATTTTCAGGCAACAAAAAATTAACTGAACATATGCAACTAAGCAAAATGTGCATTTGGACAAATCAAAGATTCTTTTTATAGGGAAAATGTTTCTATTCTGCTTCTTATTTTTAAAAAGTTCAGATCTGGAAGCAATTTAGTAAATCTATTGCATGTAAATTATAATTAACTTTGGACAGAAATCATTTGTTTTCTTTAAAGGAAGTAGATAAGCTCAAGGACAAGGAGATCATGTTCAAATCTTAATCTCAGAATTAAGTGAGGCAGAAACAAACCCAAAATGTGGTGCCAACTATAAATGTGTGCTAGGTTTTTAAATTGCTGTTGCTGCCCACAATGCTATATTGCTATTTTACAATAATGAAATCTTGCATATTTATGGCTTTGGCTATTCACAGGTTTCCTGAATATGATCATTTTAATTCAATTTGCCCACCATATAAAACCGAGGTGAATTAGAATTTATATATCACATGTACCAAATCTGAACATGCAATAACAAATTCAATCAAAGTTTGTTAATATGAGCTTTAGTGAAATTTCTTAAGTAGAAACAACATCATTCATGGAGTAATATAGAGGGTTTGAAGCAGAAATAAAATAAATCTGCTTAAAAAAGAAGTGGTGATGTTTTGAAATGCCGACTCTATTCATAATCTTTCTTGCAGGGATCTTCTGTTGCTCTCATCTTTTGTTTAGTGAATAAAGGATCCTATACTTCCACCTCTATAGCCTATACATGACTAGGGAGAGATGAACAATTTTTTTTACTTGGCGTAAGAGAAAGAAAGAGAGGGGGGGAAGAAAAAGGAAGGGAGGAGAGAACAGAAGAGAAGAGGAAGAAGAAAAAGGAGGAGGAGGAGGAGGAGGAAGAAGAAGAAGAAGAAGAAGAAGAAGAAGAAGAAGAAGAAGAAGAAGAGGAAGAAGACAACAGAAGTTACTGACTAAAATCTGAAATTAAGAGAGAAATTACATCTGTTTGTACATTAAGGAATCGGAGATCATTGAAGTTTTTCCCCTGGGGATGGTAATTTGGAAATTTTGCCTGTATAAAATAAAGCAAACCTCTACTGGTAGGTGTGTCTACCATGTTCAAGGCCATTTGTGTCCATTGAGCACCATAATGGCCACATCAGTCTGAGTGTGAAGGGTTCTAAGGAAGTAGCCACAGCCTTCCATGGGACCATTATCCTGACTAAGCTTTCCACTATCCTCTTTTCTGTCCAAGTTTCATAATCACCAATTTCATAAGTATGGAACCTGGTCAGCAGAAAGAATATATGTCAAAAGTAAGTTTTCTCCTGTTCCGGGTCTTCCTTTGTGTTGTCTTAGACATTGTCTCATCAGATACTCATTTCCCCATTCACTCTTTCTACTCAGTGTAAATGTGTCATCAATTCTACAATATCTCATCTGCACTCTCTCAGCACTTCATCTTCCTGTACCTATGATACTGCTTTCCTTTCCCTTCCAAGTTAAGGATTTTTGAAAGCCTCAGATGTATTGTTTTTTTTCACATCTCTTATTTGCCCCTCAGCCTGCTATGGTTGCCCTCTACCTCATTTTATGATGCTTCCCTCACTATACTCATAATCACCAAATTGCCAAGTACAGCAACACATTTTAAAACTTGAGAAGAATATTCTCCACTACCCCTATCATATCTATGACCCTTCTCACTCTGCTGTTTGCTCAGAGAAACAGACCTACATGAACTACATCAAAAGCTTTTTCAGTTTTGTGAGCTGGAAGTCCCAGTAGAGGCCAGAAGTATTCCTCCAGCTCCCTTCCTATCATGTCATGGTTTGGCTGCAACTATATTTTTCTACTCATGACCATAACCTATGCCATGAAAACGTCTTCCACAAGTATTTCTCTTTTTGTCTCCATTCTCTCCTTATTTACACCATATGAAGAGGCCATAGATTTCTTGGAAGAAATATCAATGATTCAAGTCCTTATCATACTTATCTTACAATAGAATTTGATACTGAAT
Organism: Pedetes capensis; assembly: GCA_007922755.1. Lineage (NCBI taxonomy): Eukaryota > Metazoa > Chordata > Mammalia > Rodentia > Pedetidae > Pedetes > Pedetes capensis. Next base: position 9,079 of record VMDO01027305.1, read on the forward strand.
TTAACAACTTTCCTCCCTCTTGTTTTCTCTAATTTCTTGGGTTCTACTATTTGTCTGACCATTCTCAATCTACTCTGTTTCTTTCTCCATTAGTTTTTTTCATATTGGTTTTTCCCAGAGCCGGGCTCATATTTTCTTCATATTTACACCAGTACCCTAGGTTTAATGTTCACCAAAAATACAATGCTTGGTATATAGTAGGTGCTTAATAAATGTTTTCTGTATAACTGAGTGAATATGTGTGCTGATGACTATCAATCTTAATCCCTACTCCATGTCTTTCCTGTCATCTACTTGTATGTGTTCCTTGTTGTTGTTGTTGGTAGGTGCCGTCGAGTCGATATCCGACTCATAGTGACCCTCTGTACAACAGGGGAAACACTATTGTCAGGGCTTCTCTGCTGTTCACAGGGTTTTCAATGGCAGATTGATTTTTGGGAGGGGGTTGCCAGGTCCTTCTCCCAAGCCTACAGCTTCTGGTGTTCCCAGGCGGTCTCCCATCCAAGTACTAACCAGGCCTGACCCTGCTTAGCTTCCGAGATCTGACGGGATCGGATGCCACAGAGCTATGGCTGCTGGCATGTATTCCTTATTCTCCACTAAATAGCTCCACTGGGATCTCTTGCAAGCATTTCAAGTTCAACAAGCATAAAACTGGATCAATTATATTTATTCTTAAATTTTAGTTCTTATATCCTTTATCTTATTTGATACTATAACTACCTAGTCACTTAATTCAGAAATCTAGAAGTCATCCTAAACAGCCACTTAATTCCACACATTGTTCCCTAAATATTAGCAACTCTACCATGGTAACTTCTCCCTTTTTCCATATCTTGTTCTCCATTTGCTACTGTCTTTGTTAAGACCCTCATGATCTCCTATCTAACTAGTGCAATGTTTTCTTACTTGGATCTCATTGAAACTAGCTTTATTTCTCCCCAAGCTATCCTTCAAATAGCCTTCAAGATAACCTGTGTATGTCATTTCTCTACTTAAAATAATTCAATAGTTCTCATTTTCATGACCTCCTTCATGATCTTCCTATCTAACTTTCAAGTTTTTCTTCTTTTACGTCCAACATATACTTCACACTTGACACTATTCAAAAATCTTATTTACCCTTCTGTTCAAATTTACTTTCCAAATTTATTTCTCATTCTTCACATAATCTGCGACTTACCCTAAAAATGAACTCCTCACTGATGCCTTTCTTCAGTTTTTAAAACTTTCTCTCCTTTCTTGTCTTCTTATTGTTGTTTGGTGCCATTGAGTCTAGTCTGATTCACATTGACCCTATATACAACAGAAAAAACACTACCCCACACTGTGCCATTGCCAGCACAATTGTCAGTGCTTCTCTGCTTTCATAAGGGTTTCAGTGGTTCATTATTTTGGAGAATGGGCTGCTAGATCCTCCTCCCATGCTTGCAGCACCTGGTCCTTCCATCAAAGTACTAACCAGACCTGACCCTGCTTAGCTTTGGAGATCTGATGGGATAAAACTCCACAATAATATGGCTGCAGCAACTCTCTGGTCTTCGATGTTGTTCTTAGGTGCCGTCAAGTCGAGTCTAACTCAGCAACCCTACGTACAGCAGATCGAAACACTTTCCTGTTCTGTGCCAGTCACACAATCTTATTTATGTTTAAGCCTGTGGCTGCATACACTGTGTCAATCCATCTGGTGGAGGGTTTTCCTTTTTTTTACTGACCTGCCACTCTCCCAAACATGATGTGTTTCTCCAGGGACTGGTCTCTCCTGACTACATGTCCAAAATATGTGAGATGCAGTCTAGCCATCCTTGCTTCCAAGGAGCACTCTGGTTGCACTTCTTCTAGGACAGATCTGTAGGTATAAACCTTAACATATTGTGTTGTAATTAGTTAGTGATTGTCATGGTTTGAATATAAAATGTTCTCCAAGGTTTATGTGCTTTAAAATTCAGTTCCCAGCTAAGGAACTCATAGACCTTTGGGAGGTGGGATTCTAGCTTTGTGAAAGTGACTCTGTATGGATGGGTTTGGGAGTTTTATCTCAGACCCATGGTCCTAAGATGCTGTCTCTTCCTCTTGCCCTTCAATGATGTGAAGTTGTCTTCCACGGGCCCAGCTTCTGCCACCATGCCCACCACCACTGCTATCATGGATGGATCCTATAACTGTGAGCTGCCAATAAACCCTTTCCTTCATAAGTTTGTTTCAGATGGTTTTTCTACTACATTGACTACAGCTGACTAATGCACTTATTTACCTGTCACTCAAAAGACTGTAAAATCATAGAAGATACATACTTACCTAGCTTGGTATTTTTGACGCCTAGGACCATGCCTGGTGTACAAGCGGAATTTAAAAATCATTAAGTGAATTGATCTTTCAATTCTTATTATGCTTATTCAGAGTTAACATTGTCCTTGTGTTATAAGGTGAGCTATTCCCTCCTCTACATTCATATATTGAATCTCTATCCCCAGTATTTCGAAATTGATCTTATTTGGAGTTTGAGTCTTTACTGAAATAATCTAGTTAAAATAAAGTCACTAAGGTATGCCTTAAACCATTGACTTGTGTCCCCATAGAAAGAGGTAATTGGATACAGAGGCACACATAAAGGAAAGATAATGTGAAGAAATATAGAGATATGACAGCTATCTATAAGCCAAGAAGTGATACTTAGAACAACCCTTTCTACCTCATAACCCTCAGAAGGAACCAACCTTGCTGACACATTTATTTTGGATATATTGTTTCTAGACTAGTGAGACAATAAATTTTCATTATTTTAGCCACCCACTCCCAGTCTGTGGTACTTTGTTATGGCAGCCCTAGCAAACTAATATACATTGCAATCATTTTTACTTTTTTTTTTTTTTGTAATTTGCCTTTCCATTAAATCTTTACTTAAATCCCTCGCCCAGACTCTGGGCAATTTGCAACAGGCCTGGTACTATGCATTTTTCATTACTAAATTCCTTTGTCCTAATACTTTTTCAATTTTGTGAGTCAAAAATACAACTACCAATGTCCTCCCATTTTACTTCCATAATACTTTTAGTGTATTTTGAAAATACCTCATTAAATTTACATATAAATCTATGCTACTTGAAGTTTATTGTGCATTTTCTTCGACTCTATTAATTTTTTAATCATTTATAACCTCCTCTTAGATATTTTCTTACCAGCTAAATTCATCAATTAATGTATCTTATAAACTTATTTCTAAACTTTTAAACCATATCATACCTTCATTTCTGAGATATTGACTAAGAAGCTGTTTGATAAGAAGCTATAGGGTTCAATAAATTGTCCCAAGTACTGAAGGTGGTAAAAGGATACAGCCATCAAATACAGTCCCTGATTTCAAGAGGCATGTAATCCAGTATAAGGGACACAATGAATATTGTAGATCTTGAAATTATGGCACAATTTGTCCAACAGTCAATGTAATCTTCAAATATAATTTTACCTGATATATATATTATGTATAATATTATGTATAATTTTATCAGTGGCTTTATGGCTATAATGGGGCTGGGATTTAGCTCAGTTGGTAAAGCACCACTCTGCAGTCTCTGAGGTCCCGAGTTCAGTTCCCAGCACCACAAAAAAAATGGGAGAAGGACATGGCAATCCGCTCCCCGGGCAATACCGAAACAATCAGCCATTGAAAACTCTGTAAGTGTCACTATGAGTCGGACGTGACTGGACAGCACCTAACAACAACAATGGGTATAATGAGTATAATAATACATGCTTTATGGGATATTTTGACAACTAAATAAAATACAGCCATTGAAAATCCTATGACAAGCAGAGAAGCACTTGATATAGTGCCAAGCATGGCACAGTGTCAGGGAGTGTTTCGTCTGTTGTACATAGGGTCGTTATGAGTTGGACCCAACTTGACAGCATCTAACAAAAACAAAAACAACAACTAAAACAAAATGTCACAGAGAGCAGTACTGAAGAGCACAGGCTCAGTGTTTTTGTCTAGATTTCCTTGCCTGCTCTGTGACAAACCAAATTTAAAGGACTTACAATTCGAAATGATGCCTCAGGAAAATATTGCATGCCAAAAACTTTTAAGTCTTCTTCAAAATATTCAGATATCAAGGTTTAACCCACACAAATGACTATTTTAGCAGGAAGGAGGAAATCAGAGAAAAGGGAAATTACATCCGCTTGAGTTAGAACGCATTGGGTGAAAGGAAATTAAATAGCATATTTACACAAGAATTTTGGAATATTTAATATGCTCATATGAATTACGAGTCTGTAGGAAGGGTTGTAATATAGCATTTTCCTAATTTATATGATGACAAAGACCTTTTTTCACAGAAGAGAACTGATAGGATACCATAACTCATAGCCTGGGAAATTCTGTTTTATAAAATAATCCTACACTCCTGAGCATAAAAACCTTCTTAACGTTGCTCAGGGGCTGGGATTTAGCTCAGTTGGTATAGCACTGCTCTGCAGTCTCTGATATCCTGAGTTTGATTCCCAACACTGCAAAAACGGGAGAAGGACGTGGCAATCCACACCCGAGGCAATCCCGAAACGATCAGCAATTGAAACCTTATGAGGGTCGCTATGAATTGGACACGACTTGATGGTAGACAACAACAACAATATTGCTCAGTTTTCTCTTTCTGTTATTGTGGCTCATCACCATCACTTTTAATCATCTTCACCCTATGTTATAGTGTGCCTTCCATTTCCATGTCTTCAAATCCTCATTCAGAATGTTCAATCTGCTTACCCAGTTCTTTTTTTCTCCCCCTTCAACATTTTCCATCACACAACAAACCACATCTCATCTCTCAAAACACCAAAAAATTATACATCCTTATTTCTCAAAGACTTGCACTAATCTCCAGGCAGAAATATTTCTTATTGCTTCCTCTACACCCTAATGGAAGTTTGAACTCATATATATATTCTATCATGCTTCACAGGTAAAAAATTATTTGTGTGTATATTCTTTATGAGATTATGTCTTTTGTAGAGATAAGAGCTGATATGTGTTCCTCTTTCAATAGTAGGCACCAAATACAGTTGTTGCCACATGCACTAACATTTTAGTCTATGCTAATTGAATGAAAGAATAACATAACTGAAGCTAAACAACTAAATACATAGAATTAACATCAGATTTTGACTGCCTATAAGTGATGTCTGGAGGGTAAAAACTGAAAAAAGTAAAATCTAATGATCAAGAAGACAAGGGATCTTAGAGAAGTTTTGAGCATCTCACTGACATGGATGGCCATGGGAAATACGCTAAAAAGAGAGGGATTAAAGTGATGATTGGGAGAAGGGCCTGGCAATCCACTCCCAAGGCAATCCCGAAGCACTCAGCCATTGAAAACCCTATGAGGGTCGCTATGAGTCAGATACCGACTTGACGGCACCTAACAACAAATTGATGATGAAATGAGAAAATCAAGGAAAGTCAAAAGTAGTACACCAATGAATATTCAAAATTATTTCAGTAGGCCCCAAAATTAGAAAGATAAGATTCTTTGGGCCTGAAATATTATTTTCACATATTAAGATTTAGAAGTAAAGGTAGAAATGTAATGAACCTGTGTAAAGATTTGGAGAAGGCACTTGAATTAGGAATAATAAGCAAGAATTACTAAGATGTAAATTTAGCTCAGTTCCACCAAGAATTATTCAGGCTATCTGAAGCTGGATGGGAAAAATGGGGTGGAGATGTTAAGTCTTTGGATGGTGAGTTTCCAGTGTAGGAAAAGAGAGAGATATTTTGATGTCCATGAACATAAGAAGAGAATGTAGAAGTAGATTGTGATCCACAATCTTAAATCCCTATGGAAGGAAAGAGATGGCCCTAGTGCTGACAATAGGCAGACAATAATAAAGTTTTGTAAGATATCACAAAAAGGAGAAGTTGTTATTAGTAGTGACAAGGAGAATGATGACTTCCTCATGCCTGATGAATTAGATGGAAGGGAAAACTAATTCCATTTAAGCCTTTTATCAGGCAAGAGGAAAAAGAAGCTTAGTGGAGCTCCTTAAAGGAGATGAGAAGATTGACTGTAGAAAGATCCAAACAGAGACACAATGAAATATTAGTAGGATTGTGTAAGTAAGCACTGATTTACTTGCAGTTGAAAATACTTCATTATTCTTTGTAAATAAGATACTAAAGAAATTAAAGGTTGATTTTTTGCCTTCAAGAGTACAGTGGAAAGTACCAGAAAAAGTATTTGCTGAATAATTTTTGTTTTTACTGTTATTTTAATTTTAATGTTGTTTTAAAACTGAAATCTTTGGACCCATTGAAATATTTGAGCTCATTTTAAAGTCAGCTATAAAATGCCACTTATCATCATTTTAGGAGTGACCCTGATACATTAGAAAATGTTCCTAGTAAATATGACTGGGATAGTAAGGGCCAAAGAATTCATGTTATATGAGAAATGATTTTAAAGTATAGGTGCTACAAAAATGTCAATCCAATCAATAAATGAGCAAATGAATTGAGCAGATATTTCTCAAAAACAGGACAAATGGCCTATTAATATATGAAAAAATGTTCAACAACCTTAGCCATCAGGGAAATGCAAATTGAAACAACACTGAGATTCCATCTCACCCTAGTCAGAATGGCTAGCATCAAGAAAGCAAGAACAAATGCTGAAGAGAATGTGGGAGAGAAAGGAACTCTTTTTCATTACAAGTGGGAACGTAAATTAGTACAGCCATTATGAAGTTTCCTCAGAAAACTAAAAATAGGACTACTGTATGATTCAGTCATACCACTTCCGGTTATAAACTTGAAGGAATCTAAGACAGTAGATTCTAAGAAATCTACCACAGAGACACATGCACATTGACATTACTGCAGCACTATTCACAATAATCAAGATGTGGAATCAACCTAGATGTTCATCAGCAGCAGAATGGATATAGAAAATATGGGATATATACTCATTAGCATTTTACTCAGCCAACAAGAAGAATGAGATTATGTCATTTGCAGGAAAATGAATGGAACTGGAAATCATGTTAAAATAAATCTGACTCCCAAAGACAAATATTGCATGTTTTCTTTCATATGTTGAATCTAGATTTTTTTAAATACACACACACACACACACACACACACACACACACACACACACACACAAACACACACGAATGACCTGAAAGTAAAATGGGGACTATTTAAGGTGAAAAAGGGGGACCACCAAAAGAAGTGGTGGGAGGATGAAGGGATATGAGCCAAGTACACAATGTACTTGTATGAAAATGTCATAATGAAACCCATTATTTTGTATGCTAATTTAAAAAGCAAAAAGTTAAAAAAAAATAAAGCATGAGTGCTTTATTTAAAAAAGAAAAGCCATAACAGGAATGTTGTAAGTACCTTCCCATATTTAAAGGAATTTTCTGGGAAAGAAATTCCTTTGCAGCTTCTAGGAAGGCCAAGCAAATACTGATTCAATGTAACATCATTCCTGGATGTAGATTGTGGCTTGATATAAAGAACAACTTTTGTCAAGTATCACTGGGTAAGGAATTGAATCTCTGATAAGGCAGATGGCTTCCTGAAGGGAAAAAAAAATTTTTTTAACAAGAATGCGCAGATGTGAAGACTATATTGTTTTATATATATTCCTGCCTTTGAAGATGGCTAGTTTAAGAAATGCTAGAATCTTTTTAATCTCAAGTTCGAGGTTTAAAAGTACTGACTTTTTAGAAATCTGTTTTACATTTTAGACAAAATTAACAAGTTAAATGGAAGACTTTAAGGAGTAAAGTACATATTTTATAAGTTCCATTTTATTTTAGTGATATGTTTAAGCATGTTGAAGCATAAATAAATATTTTAAAGGTAACTACTTTTAAAAGAATGTTTTTCTAACTTTTCCTAACTTTTTAAGAATATAAAAGATAGTGACAGAGGTTCATTAAATGGATTTGGAGGAAATTCACTCATGATTCATTTAAATGAATTTGGAAGGCAATGAACTAACGTTTTCCTAAGTTAGACAAGAAGCTAAGAAAGTACACCTGTGACTTCCCAAGCCTCTGATAAGTCATGTCTGGCAAGATTCTCTGGTCCTGCATGAATAATAATAATAATAATAATAATAATAATAATAATAACAACAACAACAATAACAACAACCCATTGCCTGCAAAGCCCACCATTATGAATCTGAAGACCAGGAATGCTTAGAGTTGTCATTGTGGTAGAAGCCCAAGTGCTATTTACATGAGACTCCAGCAGATATTCCAAAGAGCTTTTTGCCTTTGTGTTGGTACAGTGTATGTTCCAAAAATAACCCAAGAAGGGTTACTTGTGGGAGCGAAAAAAAGTATGGAACATCTGTTAGTTTCTGCTCTGTAAAGTCTTACCACTTTTCTTCATAAATCAATTCTGGGGGCCCCAATTCTTGGTCTTTTTCCCTTCCACTGCTATCCACAGAGAGATTCTGTCATTCTCTAATTTAATACTTGAGAAAGACTAGTATTCACATAGTAATACTGAGCCTCGTGTTATTTTAGGTGAAAGCGTGATATAGCTTTTCTAAATTAGCTCATTGGGTTATTTGTTGTTGTTAGGTGCCATTGAGTCAGTATCTGACTCATGGTGACCCTACATACAAACTATTGTTAGTGCTGCTCTGCTATTCCTAGAGTTTTCAATGGCTGTTTTTTGGGAAGTGGGTTGCCAGATCCTTCTCCCAAGCCTACAGCACCTTGTATTCCCAGGTGGTCTCCCATCCAAGTACTAACCAGGTTCAACTCTGTTTACCTTCCATGATCTGATGGGATCAGATGCCACAGGTGGTACAGCTGCAGGCATCTCATTGGGTATATATACCAATTTATTAGAAACGCCACACTTTCCACAACATAGAAATTAATAAAATAATCCTTGAAGTCATGAAAAATTTTGTAGTCCTCTTTAGGCTTTGGTTTTTAGCAGTTAAAAGAAAATCAAAGAAATCCTTTTGGCTCTCCCTAACATATATCACGCCTGTAGCCATAGCCCTGTGGCATCTGATCCCATCAGATCTTGGAAGCTAAGCAGGATCGGGCCTGGATGGCACTTGGATGGGAGAACTCCTGGGAACACCAGGTGATGTAGGCTTGGGAGAAGGACCTGGCAAGCCACTCCCTAAAATCAATCCACCATTGAAAACTCTATGAACCGGAGAGAAACATTGGCAATAGTGTTTCGCCTGTTGTGTATAGGATCGCTATGGGTCGGATACCGACTGATGGGCACCTAACAACAACAACAACAACAACAACAACAACAACAACAACAACAACAACATATATCACAGAGCTAAGTATCTCTGATTTCTAAAATAGCATTAGAAGTCTGAATCCCACTGACTTCACTTCTCAGGGTCCCTGCCTTCGAATTACCCATTACTTCCAGAGGCAGCTCTGTGACTTCACAGATGAGACAGATATGTAAATAAATAATTCAATACAAGGCATAAGTTGGGAAAAATTAAATTCTATTAGGAGTATTTGGACATCATTTTCAAATTGGCATTGCATTGTGTATTGAAAGACAAGCAGGATTTTGACAGAGTATATGGAAGGGAAAAAAGGGTAAGGCTATAAGTAAATGAACAGTTGGAGCAAGATTCACAGAAGTTGGGAAGTAGAAGTGTGTTTTCAGAATAAAAACTCACAAAAGTTGAACTCTTGTTGTTCACCTTAGTTGATGTTCCCTAAAGTCTCTCTCTCTCACTGTAGAATGATTGTGTGGGAATGATTTAGCACAGGACAGAATAAGTTTACAGGTTGTAGTGATTTGTCTCTTTCTAAATAAGCTTCCAAATAGGGGGATGAGAGAAATCCATTAGATGTAGGCAATATTAATACATATATATAAGCTCTAGTTACTAAGGTATAAGTCATTCAGAGGTAAAATTATATTAGGCCTCCCAATGTGCAGAGATCACTTCTTCTTTTACCATATCTTCCTTCAGAGTCACTGCAACGTTCCTAAATTGATAAATCCAAAAGAGTAAGAGACAATCAAGATCACAAACCATTCTGGAAATTTTTGGTTCTGTTGACAATAAAGTGAAGGGGTTGGATTAGAAGGATATGAGTGTCTTTTCAAGTTATAACATTGTTCTTTTCTATATGTATAAAAGTAGTCAACACATAGTCTTTCTTAACCCTTTTTGTTTCTCATTCTTGCTCTTTTCTTCTCTCTTTTCTTCTCTTTGTATCATAGGTATACAATTAAAATGACACATATTTTTAACAACAAAAAAGTAATCTCAGTAATTTTCTAGTTAGACACTTTATTGGGAGTAAGTTTGTCTTTAAGTAAATATCCACTAATGAATATAAAAACATGCCATATGTATATGCATGTGTGCAATTGTACACATATTACGGGGTCATTAGGCATTTATAACATTACATGGTTCATGTCAAATGTGGATCAGAATAACTATTCATCCTGCAAAAAGCACCAGAGACTTGCCCAGACAGAATAAAGTCTGATAGGTTATTTATTTCATTGCTTTCTTCAGGCTCATTAGAACTCTCATTGCCTAATGCAAACAAACTAGATTATTCATGTAATACTGCTGACAATGTAAAAAGATAGATCACTATAGGAAAAAGTTTGGACTTAAATCATAATCGGGGTGCACAGGTATAGAAAAATATTCCCACAAAAAACATGCAAGTAGAAAGGAGGCCATTGGTGGTAAGGTGGGAGATGGGGGAGGAGGGGCACAAGAGGGTATGTGTGCAATGTACAATGAAACACATATATGGAAATGTCACAATGAAATACATGTCAAAATGAAACACATTAAGTTGTACATTAAAATTTTCCAATAAAAAGAAAGAACTCTCATTGCCTCCAGGGCTCAGGGTCAAAGTAGTAGTAGGAAAACAAATCTAGGGACCTCATTCTAATGGACACTGCCACTTCATAACACTTCCTCAAGCCTCACAGAAAAAAATGACACAAATTCTCACCTCCCTCAAAGACGTTTATCTGCAGTCATCCTGAACCCAGAGTCCTTGAGGGCCGTGTAGAAATTTGGGATTTACTAGGACTAGTAATAACCTTGGCCCCACAAAGATCCTAAGAAAACAACCTACACTCAGAACTCTATCAATCCTAATACTCACTCTCCTGGTAGACTGGAGCCCATGCACTCACAAAAAGTTCAGGAACATGTTGTTTTTTAGTGCTTCATGTCAGAAAAGAGGGTGAGAGTTGAACTAACTATGCAGACATGTGTGGAAATACTGATCCAGCCCATGAATCATACCATGGAAGGTGCCAGAAGGTTGGCAAAACACAAGGAATAATCAGCTAAACAATCTATATAAACCAAAGCTCAAATAATTTGGTATTTCATAAACGTGAGGCTATTTATCTTCTCTCAAACATGTTCAACATTACTAGCTCATTAAAAGTATTTCGATAATATAATAGGAGGAATAAATAACTTTGAGCTAACAACAGTTGATTAGATCATTATATAATAAATCTTTGCAAAAAGATAATCTCTTTATAGAAAAGAATATAAGCTCCAGAAAAACATTATTCTGACATCTATAGCACTTCAGAAAAGAAGGAATCATATGGAAATCTTCACTCAATAAATCTCAGTAGTCAAAACACTTGGTAATATCTTAAATTTTCTGACTCTGTGGGTTTTAACAAACTTTGCCGTATGATTTGATATATATTTCATTGGTAATAATATATATTCTGGGTTGTTATTGTTGTTAGGTGCCATCGGGTAGAGAGATATATAAATTGCACCAGCCAAAAATAAAGAGAATCTTTCTAATCAAACCAACCATACTATAAACATACTCTTAAAGACAAACTTAGTAAATTTTATAGAATTGTTGGATTAAACTAGCCTTTAATTATTCTAGAACTATTAGTTCTGCAATGATTAAATTATAGGCTATTGACATTTCCTTTTAACCTCTACATTTAGGAATTAATAACTTGATTAGGAAATTTTACTTTCAATTAAAGCTTGAAATGGAATGGCTACAATTTAATTATGAAAGTCATAAGAACAACTTCAGCTAAGACAAAGACTGCCAACACTATCTTCCAGGAATTAAGCTTTTATATCTTCTTCAATGGTATGTATTTCAGATTTGTATTGATTAATTCTAAGTTGTTAGCACTTAATATAGGTTGGGCTCGTGTTCAATTCTTATAAAATCAAGTTTAAAATAATTTCAAAAAAGAATTTTTAAATAAATTTTCTTTAACAGTTTGTATGGAGATTATTCACAGAGGGAAATGCATTGCATACACAATGATTATAGACAAAAGCACATTATCAATTTGTTATTTCAAAGTTACAATGGAAAAACTGTTTATTTGATGAAGTTGGCTTTGAAGTGCTTCCTTTAAAAAAAAGCACTATCATTTTAAGAAGTCAACATGATATTTGGAACAAATTACTATAATCTTTAAAGTAGAACTGACTTTAAACTTTAAATTACAGAATTCTTTTAAACTTTTGTGGCTTTCTGGGAAATATATATTTTAAAATCACTTGTATATATGAATAAATTACATCTTCTCCCAGGGAACAAAGTATTAAGTACATGTTTCAAAGTGGTTTAATAAGGATTTAGGTTAGATATTGAATAACAGAAGAATAGAACTTGTCCTGAAGGCAAGGAAAATATTTTTCAACTTCTCTCCTTTACTGCCACCATGACAGAGAATGTTTCCCAGTACTATTACATAAATACTGTCTTATAGTAACATTCAACATGTCCTACCATATTATTAAACTGGTGACTCAAATATCTAAAACTTATACATTTGGTGGTTAAATTTAAAATATGACTGTTCTATATTCTGAAGCTATAAAGCTAATTCAGACAATTAAGTAAATGCCCTAAATCATTCATACAATGTTCCATACATATGGAAATGAGATAGAGATAGATTTTGTGCCCTGTTCTCAATGTTTTGCCAATGTTTCTTGATCATGTAATTCAATTACTTAGCAATTTAAGGAGCTTAATTAAAAATGGAAAAGACAAAGCCCCAGAAAGGATGATATTCTAATATATCCCATACTAAAAAGATTATGTGGCTTAGGCTTGACAAATGTGAAGTGACATCTGTTGGGCCCTTTTGTAGAAATGGATAAAGGAATTGGTTCACCAAGGGGAAAAAAGGAAGAAAAAACTCTTACCAGGAACCAGTGAGAAGAACAATCATGATCTAAAAAAGAGCAGGGCCAAGGAACGATTCACAGGGCAAGGCTTACAGGACATGAAAGGGGAGGATTTTTAATTCATTTTATGTAGATCACAGATAAGGAACCCTATAGATCAAAGCCTAGCAACATAATGGGAGCTAGCTGAATATAACTAGATTTAAAAACTTCTGTCAAGGGTATAATGGGTAAAAATGAAAAATGTTGGCTCTTTTAGATGACCTTAAGACTCTTTCAGCTGTATTATTGTGTAATATTACATTACAAAATAAGAACTAAGAAGACTCATATACCTTCAGTTTGGTATTTCTAATGTAAAATAGAGTACCTCACCTCACCTAGCAATCAAAAACCAGGCCAGAGAAAATGTCTAGCTATAAGTACTTAAGTTTCATAAGTTATCATTTTCATGCAAAATTCTATAAGTTTTCATGTTTATAACTGATGACTGCTGGGGAAAGTGTTCACTATTTTAATATTAATTGGTCAATGAATGTTAAAGTTTATGAACTAAATTTCAAATTAGGTTCACATCTTCATAGTGCTGCAATGCACTATTTACATTTGTAGCAAGGAATCAGTGGCATAACCCAGGACAGAACAGATTCATAACTTGGTTTTGTGAAGACTCCCTCATCATCACAAAAGTGTAGGACCCATGAGCCTCATTATTCCTTGCAAAGAATAAATAAGCTTCAAGAGATGTATCTTGCTTATTCTGTGGAACATGACCAATATAACCTTCCTTAGGTATGTAATTGTTTGGCTAGCTAAGCCATTGCCTCTTCCAAAGAAAATATAGCAGTCTTTTTTATCTCAAAGAAATTTTTGAAAAGCTGTCTTACTCATATGGTAGAGCAAGTTGGTTACCTGGGAAGATCTGGCCTACAAGGAAACCCCAGGTACTCTTATGACTGGAGAACCCTGACGATATTTGCAAGGAAATAGAGTCTTAGAGTTAAATTGGATATTTGGACTTTCTGTATGAACAGGCATAAATACTACAGCCCAGTGACCTGCTGGAGTATGGTAGTTACAGCTCATGATGGCCAGGGTGGGGGTTATAGACTCTTAAGTCTACAGATATGATACAGGTATGTTACCTGAGTGATGGGCATGGGAGGTCTTGCATGATCTAAAAGGCACCATTGCTTCATGGCTCCCACTAATGACACTGATTTTTTCCATAAAGACATATTTTGCCCAGAATTGCCAGACTTTGATATTTTAAGAGAATCAAGAGAACTAGATTCAGTTCAGAGAAGTTTCTATGCAATCGGTAGTGTAAGGGGCACTCCAGCTACAGGTGATGATCTCCACAACTAGACGGTGAGCTCCAGGAGGGACATAACCCAGTCTTCAATACTCCAGAAATATCTGGTGCCATAGCAGGTACTTAACAAAAGATTTTAGTTCACGTGAAAGTGTTTTTGTATGGGACAAAGTGACACCTCTAAACAGCTCACTGGTAGGAGCTGCAGAGAAATGCTTACCAGAGGAATTCTGTAGTTCCTGATTTTCAGGGCTCACAGGGCTTACTTTTTACTTGCTTTTTTAAGCCTCAGACCTAGGTTCAATTCTCCTCTGTTAGCTATAGTTTATTTCTTACTTCATCTCTGTCCTTACCTTATCATCTTCATTCATATTCTCTTTGGAATTACGGGAGGTGATGGGGGGTAGGGCTGATGGATAACAAATTAGGGAGGTGGGAAGGAGGGAATCACATGCATAAGGTGATTGCCTTCCTTAGCTTCTGTTGGATTACAAATTGAAGGCAAAAATCTTTCCCAACTGCTATTCTAGCTATCTAAGTATCCCACACTTAATGTCTATACATCAAATGTTACTTGACCATCCAGCCCAGGATCCAGCAGACAGTGTTAGGATAGAATTGCTTGGCCAAAGTATTTCCTTAACAAGACTCCAATTGCCCAGGAAACTGCACCAAGAATCAACAAAGGGGATTACATAAAACTAAAAAGCTTCTGTACAGTAAAGGAAACAATTAGCAGAGTAAGGGAGAACCCACAGAAGGAAGGAATATCATTGCATCTTACATATCTGACAGAGGACTAATTTCTAGAATACACAAAGAACTTAAGAAATCAAACACTAACATAACCAATAAGCCAATAAATAAGTGGGCAATGGAACTGAATGGACGTTTGCCAAATGAAGAAGTATGAATGGTCAATAAACACATGAAAAAAATGCTTAATATCCCTAGCCATTAGGGAAATGCAAATCAAAATAACACTGAGATTCTGCCTCACTCCAAAAAGAATGGCCAAGATTAACAGAGTAAGTAATAACAAATGCTAGCAAGGATGCACAGAAAAAGGAACACTTTTATACCGCTGGTGGAATATAAGTTAGTTTAGTTACTTTGGTAATCAATATGGAGGTACTTTAGAAGACTAAGAATAGAACTGCCATATGACCCAGCTATACCACTCCTGGGAATATACCCAAAGGAAGAAAAGTCATCATACCACAAGAACAGCTGCACTTCCATATTTAATGCAGCACTCTTCACAATCACAGGGGTATGGAATCAACCAAGATATCCATCAACAGAGGAATGAATTGAAAAACTGTGGTTATGTATACAATAGAATATTACTCAGCAATTTGACTACATATGTGGAAAGACATGATGGAAAAACTCTGTACAAAATGTCAAAACAAGACCAGGTGCTGACTGTGGATCAGACCATCAACTTCTCATATGTCAGTTCAAACTGAAGCTGAAGAAAATTAGAATAAGTATATGAGAGCCATGGTATGACATTGAGTATATGCCACCTGAGTTCAGAGACCACCTCAAAAATAGGTTTAATGCATTAGACACAAGTGATAGGAGACCAGAGGAGTTGTGGCATGACATAAAAGATATCATTCAAGAAGGAAGCAAAAAGAAGGAAGACAAGAAAAAAAGAAAAGACCAACTTACATGTCAAAAGAGACAGTAGAACTTGCCCTTGAATGTCCAGCAGCTAAAGTAAAAGGAAGACATGATGAAGTTAAGGAACTAAACAGAAGATTTCAGAAGGCAGCTCGAGAAGACAAAAAAAAAAAAAATATCATAATGACATGTGCAAGGAGCTGGAGGCAGAAAACCAAAAAG
>VMDO01027306.1:0-25442 GCA_007922755.1 Pedetes capensis
TTACCCTCTTGTATGCTCCCCCCCACCCTCCCCATCTAAGTCTTCTCTATCATTTACTTGGTAATATTTTTCTATATGTCCTTGGGTTCCAGTTCTGTTTAAGACAGAAACTTTTCCTGTAGTGAACTTTGTTATTATCTTGTCAGAACAATTGCATGCATTTTCTAGACCATTTATATTGACGCCATTCTTAGCTTTTTTTTTTTCCGTTTCATTTTGATCTGACCTTTGAATAGGATTTTTCCTTCTTATAATTTTGATTCAACTCCTACATATGAGTGAGAACATGTGGTGTTTCTCTTTCTGAGCTTGGGTTCGTTCACTTAAAATAATTTTCTCTAATTCCATCCATTTTGCTGCAAATGACCTTATTTCATTTTTCTTGATTGCTGAGTAGTATTCCGTCGTGTATATGTACCATAGTTTTTTTTATCCATTCTTCTGTTGAAGGGCACTTTGGTTGATTCCATATCCTTGCTATTGTGAAAAGTACAGCACTGAACATGGAGATGCAGGTGTCTCGGTGGTACGACGACCCATCTTCCTTTGGGTAAATTCCCAGTAGTGTTATAGCTGGGTCATATGGTAGATCTATTTTCAGTTTTTTAAGATATCTCTGTATTGATTTCCACAGTGACTGGACCAATTTACAGCTTCACCAACAATGTAATAGTGTTCTTTTTTCGCCGCCATCTCACCAGCAGTTGTTGTTATTTGTTTTATTGATCTTGAAGTGGCCTTGTTTAAAACGAAGAGTTTCCACAGGCTGGGATAGTCTGCTTTGCAATCTGCCCCCAAAGAGCTACTAGTGGGAAGCAGCCATTGTAGGCTTACCAGGCCTGTCTGTCCTCCTGGATCACAACCTTGTTTTCTGCCTGTCCCCTGCCCCAACCTCGGCCCCTCACTCTTTTCCTGGATGTGTCTGTGACTTCTCTTTGCCTCCGTTTTACCTTCCCCTGTTCTTTCTGGTGCTTTTTCTTCTTTCACAAAAGCTAAAAGATGCAGATCAAATCACACTCTCTAGCTTGGCCTTTTTCCCAGTGGGGTGGAAACATTTCAAATACTATATTTTCTGTTGCTTCTGCCATGACTACTGCCATGATTGTTTTCACATGTTTTAAGTGAGTGTAACCTGTATTTTGAGTTAATGCTATTGTAGTTTCTTTTGCCCCCTGTGGCGGGTTATGTGGAAAGAACAATTTTGGAATTTCCTCCAAATAAAATAATGGTTCAAGAAGATCCTAGTCTCCTCCTTAGCCAATTTAGCATGGTCTAACCTGCCCATAAACTCGTCCCCCCCCACTGCTTTCTAACTGAACAAAATCAGAAAATTCACTACTACTTTGTAAGTATTAGTACAATTACAACTAAAAATAACTTAACATGATTAATTTTTATAAATATACCTGCTCTACTAAAAATCCTTATTGACCTTTCTATACATTTGTAAATCAGCCAGCATTTCCTCTCTTTCATGTAAAATTTTTCACTCAACCAATAATTATTAAGAGTTCACTGTACAAAGGCCATGCAATAATCCCAAGGTATAAAATAGTGATCATTTAGCCAGAAAAATTTTAAAAAACTAAAGTATAACTAACTACTTATTGTGGTAAGTGCCAAAAAGAAAGGGTTCATGGTGGCACAAAAGCCCTTGGGGCAGACAGGTTAGGTCTGAGCAAACAATGCCTGTCAGAGGAAGTGACCCTTTGTTGGGATTTTAGAGGGGTGAGGAGGTAGAGGCTGTGGTTAGAAAGACATTCTAGACAAAAGGAGCAGTGGATGAAATGGTCCCCTGGAAAGAGGGAGCATGGTGCTCCCATGGAGTGGGAAAAGTGTCTGTAGCATGGGAATGAGGCATAGACAAGGCTAAAGAGCTACGTAGGGCCAGATACCCCTTGGATCAGGTTTTTCATCTTTATCCTAAGAACAGTTGGAGCCATTAAAAGATTTGAAGTGAAGAATGACATAGATTTTTATTTTGGAAAAAAAACCCAAGGGAGGCCAAATGGAAGGTTATGATAAAAGGGTTTGAATTCAAGAAGCATATGACAGGAAAAATCAACAGGTTTGGAGATAGAAGAGAGGTGGAGGATGGTAAAGTAAAGGTGCATATCAAGGATGATCTGGCTACCATTCAGCTAGGATGGGACTATGCTGTTCTGTTAGTTTGAGATCTCTCTAGGTGAGGTATCATCTTCCCTTCACACATTGAAAGAAGAGATTATACTAAAAAGGTTACGTCTTGCCCCATGATTTTAGGAATGGGAGAGAAGTTGCCAGTTCTTTGTTATTTTTGCCAGTATTTGGCCTCATATCTTCCCAGAGCCATCTTTGCAGCTATTAGTTTTTTTTTCCTATCCCATAAAAGTAAACTCAGGCTTCCTGATGGTATGCCAAGCCACCAACCCCCACAGTCCTTGCAGTCCTGCAAGCCTGGTCTGCCACTCCACTCCAGTGGCTAGTCAGTTTCTATGTCAGAGCCTTTGAACATGAAGCTCCCTTTATTTGGGATTCCCTTTTTCCCCCAGTATGGGTCTCACTTTTGGCTCATTTGAGCCTCAGCCTAACCTTATCAGAAGCTTCCCCAGAGAAGGATTTCACCACTCTACTATGAGCATTTTTTTTTATCCTTAAAGTACTTTGGCTAGGGCTAGATGTCATTATGCATATAATTTTATGTACTGTAGGTTCCTGTATACTTTAGCCAGAGATACAGCAGGTCCCTGTTGCACTGGGGCAGCAGAACAGAAGCAGTGTGTCTTGATGTGATATTTCCCTGGCTTTTTGAGTAGCAGGAATAGCTCAGTCCACTATGGTCCTATCACAATTGAGAAAAATGTAGAATTCCAGTTTTGGGGTGTTTTTTTGTTTTGTTTTGTTTTGGTTTGGTTTTGGTTGTGTTTTGGAGGGAGGGGCCCTAGGAGTTTGAACCCAGGGCCTCAGACATGCTTTGCAAGCACTCCACCACTGAGCTGCACCCCCAGACCATTTTGTTACTTTTTATTTTGAGACTGGGTTTTGCTAAGTTATGTAGACTGCCTCTGGCCTTGAACTTGTGATCCTCCTGCCTCTGCCTCTTGAGTCATTATTACCCTTTTATACACAAAGTTTACCTGATCATTCTGAGAGAACTTGTGCCATGTGTTTCCCTGGAAGGAATTTTTTTCAGATGATTATCATTTTTGCTGTTGTTGTTTTGGTTTGGTTTTTGAGGCAAGGTCTCACCATAAATAGCCCATGTAGGTCTCTAATTCAGTGATCCTCCTGCCTCAGCCTCCCAAGTGCGTGGATTACAGGCATGGGCCACCACACATGGTTTCCATTTTGGGTTCTCAAATCAAACTCAGTGCCAGTAAGGCACAGCCATTCTCTGGCAGGAGAAAGAATCAAAATCCAAGAGTCAGGAGCACCATCTTTGCTTCAAATTTCCAGTCTCCTAAAAAGCCCCTTCTGTGAAATGTTCTATCCCTGCAGCCATTAATATTCCTCTTTGTATTCCTAGAATGTACCATGGTGGCCTGATGTATAGTAGTTGCCTGGTAAATATAATTCCTGTGAATGAATGAATGGGTATAACATTCCATTTGTAGTGTGTGATCTGGTACAGTTACATTTTAACTAA
The DNA here is from genome assembly GCA_007922755.1 of Pedetes capensis. Lineage (NCBI taxonomy): Eukaryota > Metazoa > Chordata > Mammalia > Rodentia > Pedetidae > Pedetes > Pedetes capensis. Next base: position 3,626 of record VMDO01027306.1, read on the forward strand.
CTTTGGATAATTTTGCACAATGCATATGAACAGCCTCTCCATTCACAATACTTGTTTTCCCAGCTAATGGATCGACTCCTCTAAGATAGGTGGGTGTAGGCTTTCAGTTTTTCTTGGTTTTACTCCCTGGCTTCCTTGGCTTGCTGTGTCCTTCTGCCTTCCAATTGCTTCCTTCTTCCTTCTCATGAATGTTATGAGCCACAAATTTTATGTGCCAAGCGCTGGCATATGGGCTGAGGAAATCCAAAAAGGAGAGATGCAGTCTCTGTACTCAGAGAGGAGAGAGCTGCATTGGAGCCTGGCTAAAAAGATGAGGCTGGTGAAGTGGGAAGCTTTCTGGGATGTGAGGCTGTCTGAAGTTCCTAACTACGGTGAGGGGAAGGGCAGGAAGGGTGTCATGGAGAAGACAGTAATGTTGCCATGTCTTGAGGGCTAGGTTGAGTAGGTATCTACCATGTACCTGCCACACATAACAAAAAAGTTTATTAAGCAAATTTAAAGAAAACGTTGTTGTTAGATGCCTTGGAGTTGAGTGCGACTCATAGCAACCCTATGTACAGTGGACAAAACACTCCATGACACTGTGCCATTCCCAGCACTATCATCAGTGTATCTCTGCTATTCACAGAAGTTTCAATGACTGATTTTTTTTTTGGGGGGGGGTGCCAGGTTCTTCTCCCAAGCCTGCAACACAAAGTATTCCCAGGCAGTCTCCCATCCGAGTACTCACTAGGCCTGACTGTGCTTAGCTTCCGAGATCTGATGGGATCAGATGCCAGGGTAGTATGGCTGTATGAAAAAAAAAAAAAAAAAAAAAAAGGAGGTGGGGGAATCACAGAGTAGCTTAATTATCAGATTCTAATGAGTGGATGTTGGTCTCTAGATTCAAGTGTGTATCTTCTTGCCTGCCTTGCCTCAGCCCCTTATAGATATCCTTATAGATAAGTAAAAGAAGTATATGGGATTAGGGTGGGTGGTTAGAGGGAGAAAGAAGGCAGGATGGAGGAGATAAACCAAACACAGCAATCTGGTCCTCATGAACTAGTTAATCTTGTTAATGTGTAGGGCATTCCATCCTAGTATCCCTCCATAGACCCTCTACTTCAGAAACTTTTTCTTGGTTTTCAGGTCAAGCTGTTCCTGCAGGATCCCATGTGCGGCTGAATCTTCAGACTGGGGCAAGAGAGGTGAAACTCCAATATGAAGACAAGTTCCGAAATAATTTGAAAGGGTTGAAAAGAGACAAAAGGTACAGTCCTTGACCTTAGGAACTGGGAGGCTAAGTGAGGGCATTGATTTTGGAATACTGAAAGAGTTACCCAAATTCATGTGGCCTTTTTTTTTTTAATTTGAAATTCAATACAATAGAATTTGTGATAAATCTGTCAGGATTTTATGGAAGTTTTCTTCTATGGTCTTTGGAAAGAAACAGTTTGCAAAGCAAATTGATACTTTAAAAAAGGCTGTAAGGGGAATGCTTAACCTGCTTTAAAAATGAAGCTATTTTTCCCAGTACTTTAAGAGCACCCATTTGAATCCCAACAATTAATGTGCTGATTACAGATGAGTCATCTATTCATCAAAACAGGCCTGTTAGGCCTCTGTTTTGCAGTTATACTTCCTTGGTGAACAATAAAATTGTATTTTAAAGTCTTTAATTCAGACCAACTTTTCTTCTTGTTAGTATTAAAACAGGCTTTTTCATAGTATACAAGTAGAAACTACTACATTCTCCAATGGTTAGAGGTTGCCTTACTTTTTAATAACTAGTTTAGGTTATTCGATTTTAGAGAATAGTCCCTATTTTTTTTGTTCATTGCCTTGAATTAACAAGTTTGCTTGGTATTTCCTGAATGAAGAGGAAGGAGTTTGAGGCATGGGGCATGGGATTACCAGAATTGTGTAATTTGGAAGCTTAGTATAAATACTAGTGATTAGACAGAGACCAGCAAATTATGACCAGCATATTGGTACTGCTGCCTATTTTGGTATGGCCTACAAGCTAAGTTGATTATTACATATTTTAATGGCTGGAAAAAACAAAAGAAAAATAATATTTCATGACTCATGAAAAATATATGAAATTTAGCTTTTAATGTCCATAAGTATTTAATGGGACATAGCCATGCTCACTTATTTATATGTTGTCTGTGAATGCTTTCCTGCTGCAGTAGCAGAGTTGAACAGTTGGGACAGACAGCCCACAAAACTTAAAATATTATTTGTTATGGATAGTTTGTGGACCCATTTTCTGAAACATGTAAATACTGAGAACCATAGATTGAGTGGGACCAATTCAGTCCTTGGATTTTTCTTAGTTTAACAAATTTTTTAGTTACATAGGAGTCATAAAATTACCTTAGAGATCCAGTTGTTATCTGAGTCTCTTTCTTGATATCCCTGACAAAAGGTTATTCAGCTGGTTCATATGTCTTTAGTCAGGAAAAGTAACAACCCTACAAACAGCATGATCTTATTTGGGCAGTTTCCACAATTAGAAAATTCTACATAAGAGGCATTTGTCTTCCATACAGGCACCCGCAATTGAGAGGATCTTTCCTTTTCCTTATTTCTGAAGATAGGCCTGTGCCTGGATTGGTCCAGATCGTACAGTTACTCCTTTTTCGCAACCATATAAGAAATAATCAAATGTTATTGTTGTGACCCCTGCTAACCTTTCTCTATCTCTAGCACACACATATAAACATATTTCAGTGTCTCAAAGTACTTTCAAGAAGTCTTTTTTTCACATCGAATCCAAGTCTTACTTTCTAATGAAAAGACCTATTTTTACCTTTGGTTGAAGAATATTGGGTTGTTGTTGTTGTTGTTAGGTGCCAGCAAGTCAAGTCCAACTCATAGTGACCCTATACAAAACACTTCCTAATTCTGTGCCAGGTACACAATCTTATTTATGTTTAAGCCCATTGTCACAGACACTGTGTCAATCCATCTAGTGGATGGTTTTCCTTTTTTTCATTGACCTGCCACTCTTCCAAAACATGATGTCTTTTTCCAGGGATTGGTTCTTCTTGACTACATGTCCAAAATATGTAAGACACAGTCTAGCCATCCTAGCTTCCAAGGAGCACTCTGGTTGCACTTCTTCTAGAACAGATCTGTTGGTTCTTTTAGCAGTCTATGGTATATTCAATAAACATCTCCAGCACCATAATTCAGACTCATAGTGACCCTCATAGGGTTTTCAATGGCTGATTGTTTTGAGATTGTCTCGGGAGTGGATTGCCACATCCTTCTCCCATTTGTGTGGTGCTGGGAATTGAATCCGGGACCTCAGAGACTGCAGAGCGGCTCTCTACCAACTGAGCTAAATCCCAGCCCTGAATATTGAGTTAGGAACTTGATTAATTTGGAGCTTTTTATTTGTTGTTTTTTATACCATGGGAAGTTACTTTTCCACCACTTGATATAAATCATCAGTAGGAGCACTTATTGCTTTGTCTGTGGCTCATATCTTTTTAAAATGGAAGGCAGAGCCATCTTTGTGGTCTGTAGAGGCACACAGTAAGAGAAATATTTTGTCCCACTCCTTCCTCTTTACTTTTCTCCTTTGTAGTATTTCTAAGGGCTCTGCCCTAGAACGGCTATTAGGGTACGCTGGACATTTCCTTTTCTTTCTCAGCTGGTATACTCAGTGGCAAACCTACCTGAACAGAAACCCAAAGATATTAACATTGTGATACGATATGGATGTTTGGTGCTGTGAGCTCAGTGTGTCTCCATCTGTGTGTGGTGGTGATTTCCTCTTCCTGAAATGGGCTTCATTCTGTACTCCAGTTCCAGTTCATAGTGTCCTCCTGGCTCTTGAGAACCAGGATGGGAACAGAGGCCTCAGGGTGAGACCAGTACCCTGAAATTGATACAGTCAGAGGCAGCTGGCACAACTTAGCAAGACCCTGTCTCAAAGAATTTTTTAAAAAGGGAGTTGGGGGTGCAGCTGAGTAGTAATGCCCTTGCCTGGCATGTGCAAGGTCCTGGGTTCAGTCTTCCCATACTGAAATTGGTACAGTATTTTGCTTACCTACTGTTTTGGAGGACAAAATCTGCAGCTCTCCATCAGATTGTCAATCTATAGTAAAACCACAGAGTTAGGAAACTGTTCTAGACGTAGATGGAAGAATCCATTAAGCCTAATTCATTAAGCCTCTCTCCCCTAGTTTTGCAGAATGTGTTGCTACCTGGAGTTATGTTACCTGTGGGCTCCAAGGCCTTAAGCAGAGAACCTGTCTCTGGATTATCTCAGAGGGTTCTCTTGGCACCATCTGATGTTGCACATATTTGGCTCCTGTGCTTTAACACTTTAGGCACTGCCATCTCCACAGGTGTTAGTGTATATACCTCTCAATATCTCCATAGAATATCTTCTTGCCCTGGAATAACCAGCTTCTTTGAGTCCTCCTTCTGTGCTTACAGGTATATTAGTCAGCTTGTTTGTCACTATGGCGGAGAAACTGACTGAAACAAACTTATGGGAGGAACGAGTTTTTGAGGGCTCACTTTTAGAGGGTATCAGTCCATAATGCCAGGAGGCATGGTGGCAGGGCAGGCATAGTGGGCCTGTGGCAGAGAATCTCACATCTTGGCAGATTGGGAGCAGAGAGAATGACTGGAACTGTGGATCCAGGGATAAACCCCCAAAGGCCTACCCACTAGTGACCACTTCCACAAAACTAGGATCCCACCTCCCAAAGTTCCATAGCCTCCAAAAACAGCACTACCACCTGGAGACCAAGCATTCAAATATGTGACCTTTGGGGGACATTTTAGATTTAAGTTGTAACATTCCTGCTTTGTTACAGATGCTTTGGGCCATCTCATAATGAAAAATGCATGCAATTCAACTCTAAGAGTGCCCAGAATCTTAATAATGTTAATCATGTTCCAAAGTCCAAGTCCAAAGTCTCCATTGAGACTCAAAGCCAACTTAACTGTGAGCCCCTGCAAAATAAAAACAGATTTCATACTTCCAACATACAATGGCACAGAGTAAGCATTCCCATTCCAAAAGAGAGGGATGTGGCCACAGAAAGGAAAGATTGATCCAAAGCAAGACCCACTGGGCAAACAAATTCTACAGGTTTATATCTGGCAAATGGCACATGCAACATTATCTGACATCTGGCACCATCAGGGTTTGACTAGTGTTGGGGGCTTCATCCCCATGGCCTTCTTAGGCTACGGCATTCCAGGACTTCTCTTGCTCACATCTCTAAACTCTTCCAAACTTCCCCTGCAAACAAGTTCAACGGCTTAAGAACCACATGCTCATGTTTCTGCATACTTTTCAGCACCAGTTTTCTTTATTATCTTGTTTGTTGCTATGGCAGAGAAACCAACAAAAAAAAAAAACCACATTGATGGGAGGAAAGATTTACTGGGGGCTCACGTTTAGAGGGTGTCTATAAGGGCAGGAAGCATGGCAGCAGTGCAGGCATGACAGGCCTGTGGCAGTGAACCTCCATCTGGCAGATCAGGCACAGAGAGAGTGACCAGAACCGTGAGTCCAGGTTAAAAACTCCAAAGGCTTTCCCCCAGTGAACACTTCTGCAAAGCTGGGGTCCCACCTCCCAAAGTTCCGTAGCCTCCACAAATAGTGCCACCACTTGGGGACCAAATGCTCGAACACATGACCTTTGGGGGAAATTTTAGATTCAAACCATGACATTCATGCCATTTAAGTGGTGTAATATGGTGTAGAGGTTAAGGATATGGGTGAAAGAGGAGCTGTTTACTTGCTGCATTCATTCATTTCACAAAAGACCTATTGAGTGCTCATGTACCAGGGTTGGGGTTACTGAAGTAAACAAAACAGATGAAATGTCAGCCTTGTGGAGGCTGGCAGGTAGAAAACCATGTAAATAAACATACAAGTTAGATGAGTACATGGTTGTGATAAATGCTAGGGAAGAAATAAACAATGTGATGATTCCCTGGGAGAGACCACCTTAGACAGGATCATTTGTGAAGGCCTCATTAAGGTATTTGAACTGAGACCTAAAGAATGAGGAAGATTTAGCACTGCAAAATTTTGGCTTGTAGGTTTAGAGATTATAGTATTTCAGGAAGAAGGAACAATTAGAAGAACCCCTGGCTTTGTCAGGTTTGAGAGACAAAGTCATTAAAGTGATTAGAGAGGAGAAGGAAAGAGACTGATAGGAGATAAGAATGTGGAGGGACATGGGGACCAGATCATGTGGAGTTTTAAGGAACATGTTGAGTGCTCTTCATTCCCCTTTAATTGTAGTTGAAAACTGTTGGAGGATTTTAGGCAGTAGAGGACTTAATGTAGTATAGTTTAGCAAGATAACTGTAGTTGATTTTTGTCTAGAGAAGAGATTGAACACAGAGAATAGAAGAAACAGAGACAATTATGATGCCATTTCAGTAGATCAGAAAAGACATAATAGAAGCTTTGCCCAGATTATCTTAATGGAGAGTAGATGAATTTGGAGATTGAACTAGAGGTGGAGCCAGCAGGACTTGCTTATGATTTAGATGTGGAGGTTGAAGCAAATGGAGAAGATCTGGGATAAACTCTTGTCCTGGGGTCAAGCACTTGGGTACTTGGAGGTTCTATTTATTTTTGAAACAAATTTTGAAAAAGGGACAGATTTATAGGGACAAGAACCAAGAACTGTATTTTAGATTTAGCAAGTTTGAGGTACATGTTAAACAGCTGAGGCCCACTTGTCAAGCATAGTCCATATTCCACATCACCCTTTTTCTTACTTCTGTTCACTGAACTGAACTGAGTGCTTGTGGCGAAACCTTGGTCGCCTACCCCCATGAATGCCTTCTTTCCAGTCAGGATGAATAGCTTTGGCTTAGACCAGCTCCAGGAGTTTTTGTGAGGATACCATTCCAGTTTCCTTCAGTTCTTGAGTAGTGCCATATTGGTTCCTTTACTCCTTTCCTTTATGATGGCTATGAAAAATGGCTGGCCTTGATTATACTTCTTGGTTTCTCAAATTAACATACACCTCCTGCCTCTCCTCTGTGCTCAAAGGTTGGTCTAAGTATGAATCTATCCACCTCATTTATGTAAAGTCAGGTTGGGTTGTCAGATCAGATGAGGCACACTCTGAGGTTCTTAGAACACTGCTGTACCCCTTCCCAGAAGGATAAATATAAGGTACACATTACTACTTATCTCTACACCCTTTGCCATCCAGGAAGCCCTGCCTAAAGAACAACATTGCACAGACATCCCAGGCTCGTTTCTGTCCGAACAGCTGAATAAAAGCTCTCTGTTTAGGATGGGCTTCTGTCTGATCTGTGTTCTTTCTTCCTTTTTCATGAAATAATTCCATCTTTAGCTGCATTTTAACTCCTCCATCTTCAAGGTAAGGTTATCCTGTCCAACACCTGGCTGCCTGAAGGCAAAAGTATGATAGAGTATGATAGAGCTGGCCTGGTTTAGCTTACCTTGGGTTGCCAGCCATGTAGGAATGCTTTCTTGGGAAGCATTGTCCCTCTCTCCTGATGCTCAGCTTCTCTTTGGACAGGCTGGACATCAACACCAACACTTACACATCTCAGGACCTTAAGAGTGCGCTGGCCAAATTCAAGGAAGGAGCAGAGATGGAACGTTCAAAGGAGGATGAGGTATGTGGTATTCTTTCCAGTTAGTGTAAGCGTGCAGCATAGCCTTGGTGTTTTTGCACAGGAGAGAATGGTTTTTTTCAAGAAGATTTTGCAATAAACATGAGATAATCATATTGTAAAATAACTTGAGGAGCTATTAATGAAAACAATTTTTTACAAAACCCTTCATAGACTATTTTAAAGAATAGGCTAGGAGCATTTCTTCTAGTTTAAATTGAGATCCAAAACTCAGTGTTTGGAGAAATGTGACACAGAACAGAGATGGCCATCCTCTCTATCATCATAGACATAAATAGAGTGAAAGAGCCCCTCTCTTACACCAATATTAGACACAAGTTTGTTCCAAAAGAACAGAGAAACTAGACCAAGAAGGAAGAAGCCTCAGTCTTTGTTCTTTTGAACATGTAGTAAATGTAGTCTTTCTGGGCTTCAGGTTTCTTAAACATAAAACATGTAGCTGGGACGAAAGGATGACTGAAGTTTCTCTAGATCTACCCCAACCCTTTTTTGAGACAGGATCTCACTATGTAGCTCAGCCTGGCCTTGAACTGTTGATTCTCCTACTCCCGCCTCCCAGGTGCTGGGATTATAGGTGTGTGCCACCATACTTGGCTAGGAGGTTCCCCTAGCTCTAAATTTCTCTACAAGCTAAGGGGATAAGAAGGAAAAAGAGACAGAGTCATAACCCTTTGGATGTGTTCCTGATGTCTGGGAGGGCTCACAGATACGTACTATACCAGGAAGAAAGCTTACTTTTAGATGGATTATGAGCTCATGGAATAGCCAGGAAATGTCACAAAGTGATTCTTGTCAGTCTTTGAAAGAAGCTCCTTTGATGGCTGCTTTAGAGACCTAAGTTCTCCCTCCCTTTTTTCCTACTCACAGTTTCTTTTGCCCTTGTCTTTCTCTCTGCCCTCTCCCCTAAATCATAACAGCATTAGATCCTTCACAGCTGGTATGTGAGTGCTTGTGCCTCTCAGGCATGTGAGACTTAGGTGCCTCAGATCCTTTAGAGCTAGTATTTCTGGTTCAGATGAACCTTTGTACGGGGCTAGTGTTTACCTATTTAAGATATATGTTAATGCTGGGCATGGTGACACATGCCTGTAATGCTAGCACTGAGGAGGACGAGGCAGGAGGATAACAGGTTCAAGGCCAGCCTGGTCTACATAGCAAGTTCCAGGCCAGCCTGGGCTACATGGTAAGACCTTGCCTCAAAATATCAAAAAGAAGAAAAAAAAATAGGTTTTCATGTCTTTACTCATCTTACCAAAGTCACATGTCCCACATGGAGATACCATAGGGAAGGTAAGGAGCAGCGTGACAGCAGTAGCAACAGTTCGTGAAGGAAGTTCGTGCATAAAATTCCATCCTACCACAAGCGTATTAGCTGGGTCAGGGGAGAGTGAGAAAAAGCAAATCTGAGGCCCAGTGAAACCCACCTGTGAGGCCAGGGGAGGAGAGGGCACCTGCCTGGGTCCTAGGTAGAGATTGGTGTGCTGGTGGCCAGGGTTTGGGTCCTTCCCACTCATCAGCCCTTCACTATGGGCACCATGTAGGGCTGAAGGGAACATAAAAGTCACTCCTGGTTCCATATCTTCTGTAGATGGAAGACCCACTTGATCTCTTTTGCTTTTCTCTGCCGTCTTGGGAAGTGAAATTAGATTTTCTTTCCTTAGGTAATGGCATTTTCCTTTCATAATTCAGTTAATGTAGAAAAGTATGAATATTTATGAAAAGATTTGAAAAATATAAAAGCAAAAGATTACTTAAAAGTTTTCCATTGAAGGTTTTTGCAATTAAAAAGAAGATCCTAGCCATGTGAGATGGTACATGCCTATAATCCCAGCACTTGGGGAGGCAGAGGCAGGAGGATTATAAGTTTGAGGCCAAAGGCAGCCTATGTAACTTAGTGAGACCTTGTCTCAAAATAAAAAGTAAAAAATGGGCTAGAGATACAGCTCAGCTAGAGGTAGAACACTTGCAAAGGATGCATGAGGCCCTGGGTTCAGCCCCCAGTACCCACCCCCCCAAAAAAAAATCCTTTCCCTTTGCAAAGGGGTTTGTATACTAGCAACCTAAAGCAAGATCTCAGCACCTGCTATTTTGAGTCAGGTCCCCACTTCTGAGGTAGGGCTATCACTCTTTTTCCTTGCTTCTGTGGAACTTAGGTTTTTAGCTCTTTCATTGAGGTGCTGACTATATTAGTCACCTGGTACGTTGCTGTGGCAGAGAAACCAACCAAAACATACTTATGGAAGAAAAAAATTTATTTGGGGTTCATGGTTAGAGGATCAGTGGTGGTGGGGCAGATATGGCATTGGCAGACAGCAGAGACCTTGGTAGAGAACCTCACATCTTAGTGATCAAGAAACAGAGAAGGCAAGCAGAACCAGGACTCTGGATAAAAACCTACCTACTTCCACAAATCTAGAATCCCACCTCCCAAGGTTCCATAGCCTCCACAAGCGGTGCTACCAGCTAGGGGCCAAATGTTCAAACACATGGCCTTTGGGAGACATTTTAGACCCAACCATAACATGGGTCCTGGGATCCTTCTCCTACTTTCCTTTGTATCCTTTCCTGATGGATGTACCACACTGCCAGTGTGCTATCATAATTGGCTATGAGACTGGAAAATAAATTAAGTTGAAATAGCTTTGGGAGTTTCTTACATGTCTCAAGCTCCTGACTACAGGTGCCTCCATGTTTATAGCTTATTAATTTTTAAACCTATTCTGTGTGATGTCTTATATGTATTGGATGGTGCTTTTGATATTTGTAAATACAGTACTGTCAGATATTTGTTATACCTCTCAATTGTGTGGTTTTCATATTTGATTTTGAGGGGAGAAGGGCATCAATTCCCTTGGTTCAATGAGTATCTTAGTTGATTTAGGTGATGAGTTCTTGCTTCTCAAGAAAGCTGTCTCAGATTTGAGTTGTTATTGTTGAATCTTACCCATTTGTCCCTCTATTGAGATATATATTCTGATGCATTGTCTTATCATGTCAGCTTTTGTTCATCTATGTCTTATAAACTGCTACATTTTAAAATAGGAACTTCAGCTTTTGATTTGGGACAAGACGTGGAAGATTTATTTTTCCCATTCTTCCCATTAAAGATAACTAAAAACCCTGGGAATAACCCTAAATGCAAATTTAGAAAACTTTTAAAAGGTGGTAAGAAGATGGCAGATTGAATAGAGACCTTGGAACTTTAGGAGTGACATGGCAATGAGTCTCTTGGCTTTTCTTTCTGCCCTCTATATTTCAGCCTGGATACTAGAGAATCCCATGTCCTGGAAATGCCAAGAGGTGCAGATTTTAAAATCCTCTAAGGAAAGCCTGTTCTTTCTAGTTGAAAGCTTAGAAAAAGGATAGTCTAACAGGAAAAACTTTTTTGATAATACCTGTCCTACTTCAGCCGAAGACTATGGACCCTTCCTTCTAATACACACATTCAGAAGTTGAGTAGAGAGTCTGGACTTCCATGTCCTCCTTAGTGGAAGTAGCAAGCTGTACTCTGATTCCTCCACCAGGGACAGCAGAAACTAAGTGGGGAGTCTGAACTTGTACCACTCTTCACTTGCACCCCCTCCCAGTGGCAGTGAGTAAGGTGGTATGAGCCATTATTTTGCTTCCTCCACCAGAGTGGGGGCTGGGATTTAGCTCAGTTGGTAGAGCGCTGCACTGCAGTCTCTGAGGTCCCGAGTTCGATTCCCAGCACCACAAAAATGGGAGAAGGGCCTGACAATCCACTCCCAAGGCAATCCCGAAACAGTCAGCCCTTGAAAACCCTATGAGGGTCGCTATGAGTCGGATACCCACTCGGAGGCACCTAACAACAACAACAACCACCAGAGTGGTATCAGTGAGAGCTGAGCAGAGAGCCCTTTGCTCAGTAGCTACTCTCTGTTTCCCTTGTTGGTGTGCTATCAGCAGAGACCAAGTATGGATCCTGATTTTCTACCCCTACTTGGGGGTAGTTAGATGCTTATGTTGCAGGAGTGCTATCAGCAGAGGCCAGACAAGGTACCTAGAAGCACTAAGAGGGTTTTTCACATTGTGACAGATAGTGACAGTGGTAGTGTGTGGTGGCAATAAACAGGGTGAAGTAGCATTCTGCCTTCTGCTCTGGGGTAGGATCAATGGGGTAAGTGGGGAATATGAACTACTACTTTCAGATCAGTAGCAATGAAGCAGTACTTCACTTCCCCTAACAAGGCCAAGGGGAGAGCTAGCCTTCCACTCTCAATGTCTAGCATCTAAATGGCAGATGATGCTCTTTACCCTCCCAAGTAGAGAGTGAGGCTAGGATTTTTGGAGAATGGAACTGAGAGAAGAAATTTTCAAGTCCTGGACATAACCCCTCAGTACTCCCACAAGAAACTGACCAGAATTAACATAGCAGAAAGTTTGAGAACTGAACTACAGTGTGGAACACTGTCCAGGTTTTTAGATGGTGCTCTGGGTAGTATACAAAGGAAGCTGACCAGAATAACAATGCAGAGGAAATTGTCACTTGTGTGGGCCACAGCCCACACAAGTTAGCCAGAGTCAACACAGTAAACCTAACCAGATGAATGCCTACTGTTGTTGTTGTCAGGTGCCATCTAGTTGGTGATCGACTCATAGCAACCCTATGTACAACAGATGAAACACTATTATGAGTGCTTCTCTGCTATTCATAGGGTTTTCAATGGCACATTGATTTTTGGGAGTGGGTTACTGGGTTTTTCTCCCAAGCCTATAGCACCTGGTATTCCCTAGTGGTCTCCCTTCCAAGTACTAACCAGGTCCAATCCTACTTAGCTTCCGAGATCTGATGGGATTGGACTGCACAGTGGTATGGCTGCAAGTGAATGCCTACTAGAAAAGAAAATTCAATAGGACCCAGACTCTGGCAATTTAATACCCAAAATGTCCAGCATATAATTGAAAATCACTCATCTAAACAAGAACCAAGAAAATCACAACTTGAATTAGGAAATAATATTAACAGGTGCTACTATATATTGAATGTTTGTGTTCTCCCTAAAATCATGTTGAAGTTCTAACTCCCAATATGAAGTTATTTGGGGATGGGGCTTTTGGGAGGAAATTAGGTTTAGGTAATGACGAAGTGTTCCCTATGATGGAACTAGTGTCCTCAGAAGAAGGGAACTGCTGGAAAATCAAGCTGGATTCAGAAGAGAGCATGGAATCAAGGACATCATTGTTGATGTCAGATGGATACTGGCCAAAAGTGGAAAATACAGAAGCATGTCTATCTATGCAAAGGCATTTGACTGTGTGGATCACAAGAAGTTATGGGGAACATTGCAAAGAATGGGAATACCAGAAGACTTAATTGTACTTGTGAGGAATCTATAATGGACCAGGAAGCAGTCATATGAATAGAACAAGGAAATACTACTTGGTTTAAAGTCAGGGAAAATGTGCAACAAGGCTGTATCCTTTCCCCATACATCTTCAATCTCTGTTCTGAGCAAATAATCCAAGAATCTGGACTTTATGAAAAAAACCATGGCATCAGAATTGGAGGAACACTCATTAGCAACCTGTGTTATGCAGATGACACAACTCTGCTTGCTGAAAGTGAAGAGGATCTGAAACATTTAGTGATGAAGATCAAAGAACATAGCCTTCAGTATGGATTGCACTTCAACGTTAAGAAACAAAAATCCTTACAGCTGGGTCAGTAAGCAACTTCATGATAAATGGAGAAAAGATTGAGATTATTCAAGATTTTGCTTTACTTGGTTCTACAATCAACACCCATGGAAGCAGCAGTCAAGAAATCAAATGATACATTACACTGGAAAAAGTTGTTGCAAAAGACCTCTTTAAAGTATTGAAAAGTAAAAATGTCAAGCTGAAGACAAAGGTGTGCCTGACTCATGCCATGGTATTTTCAGTCACATCATGTGTTTATGAAAGCTGGACATTGAATAAGGGAGCCAGGAAAAGAATCGATACTTTTGAATTATGGTGAAGATGAATATTGAATATACCATTGACTGCCAAAAGAACCATCAGATCTGTCCTAAAAAAAAGTGCAACTAGAGTGCTCCCTGTAACAAGAATAGTTAGACTGTGTTTTATGTATTTTGAACATGTCAGGCAGGGCCAATGCCTGGAGAAGGACATCATATATAGGAGAGTAGTGGGTCAATGAAAGAAAGGAAATCTCTCAACTAAATGAATTGACACAGTGTCTGCAACAATGGGCTTAAACATAAACAAGATCATATGCATGGCACAGAATTGGGTAGTGTTTTGTTCTGTTGTACATAGGGTCGCTATGAGTTAGACCCAACTCAATGGCACCTAACAACAACAAGAACCAGAGAAAGAGAGATCAACACTCTTTTTTTTTTTTTTTTGCTGTGTGAAGATACAGCTAAAAAGTGGTTGTCTGCATGGTAGGAAAAGGTTCTTCATCAGGAACTATATTGTCCAGCACCTTGACCTTGGACTTCCCAGCTTCCAGAGCTGTGAGAAATGTATGTCTATTGTGTAAGCACCCAGTGTGTGCTAGTTTGTTATAGCAGTTTGAACTAAGACAGATGCCAACACTGCAATGACTCAGAAGTTGGAATTATCTAACAAGGATTTTAAAGCAGCTGTCATAAAATTGCTTCAACAAGTGATTATGAATGTTCTTGAAACAAATGAAATTGTCTGCAAAGAAATAAACCATATAAAAAAGAACTAAATAAAATTACAGTAGTTCCTCCTTACCCAAAGAGATTTGTTTTAAGACACTCCCAATGGATGCCTGAAATGATGGCTAATACTGAACTGTATGTATTTTTTCCTATACATATATACTCATGTAAAGTTTAATATATAAGTGAAGCTTACTTTATAAATTTAATGACAATAATAAAATAGAACAATGATAATAATATAATAAAAGTTATGTCTCTAACGGGCAGCCAATGTATAAAGTATGGATATGCTAGACAAAAGGATAGTTCATGTCTGAGACAAGTTGGAGCAGAACAGCATGAGATTTCATCACGTTACTCAGAATAACAAGCAATTTATAACTTAACATTTTATTTCTGGAATGTTCCACTTCATATTTTTGAAGCCATGTGAAGTGAAAATGCAGGTGAGGGGCAACTACTGAATAGAACTGAAAAAATACAGTAACTAAAATTTAAAAAGTCACTAGATTAGTTCAAAAGTAGAATGTAGATGATAGGGAAAAGAATCAGTGATCTTGACAGATAAATTGAACAAATCTGAACATAGAAAAAATAATTTGGGAAAAAAGGTGAAACAGCCTTAAGGACCTCTGGGACTTCAACAAATGATTTAACATTTGTATGCAACTGAAAAAAGTGATTAAGGAAACAATGGCTAACAAATTCCCAATTTTAATGAGAGACATAAACCTGTAGATTCATAAAGCCAAATGGAGTCCATAGGATAAACTGAAAGAAGTCATCATCAAGGTACTTCACAGTCAGACTTCTGAAAACTAAAGACAGAAACAAATTTTTAAAGCAACTAGAGAAAACACATTTTCTACAGGGGAACAATGATTGAATGATAGTGAATTTTTCATCTGAAACCAGAGAAGCCACACTATGTGGCTCATTTTTCTAATGCTGTAAAAAAAGAAAGAACTGTCCACTCAGAATTCTATAGCCCATAAATATCCTTTAGGAATGAAAGGGAAATCAAGACATTCTCAAAGGAAAAATTAAGAAAAGATACCACCAGAAGACCTACCCTAAATAAAAGATTGAAGTATATTCTCCAAATAGAAAGGAAAAATAACGGAAACCTGAAAAGTCAGGAAGGAGAACAATAAAATAAAGAAAAATGGAAGAAATATATTATCCTTCTCTTTCTGAGTATTAAAAACATTTGATAGTTGAAGCAAAAATTATGTCAACTGATCTGCTTTTCAATGTCTATAGAGAAAAGTTGTAAATGATTATAGAGGAAAGAATATCATTGGAGATAATTTTCTGTATTCAGTCAGATAAAAGTTGATGCTAATACATTATTAATTAGGTATATTCTAGTGCTGAGAACAGTCACTATTAGAACTATACATACTGATATAGATTATTGATAAACCAAAATGGAATTCTGTAAAATGTACCTTGTCTTGCCCCAGGAAGATAAGAAAAAGGAAATAAAAAGCAGAGGTGACAAACAGAAAACAAAAATCAAATTGCCAGCTTGAGCTCTAACATATCAGTAATCACATTAAAATGTAGATACTCTAAATATAACAATTAAAAATAGGTTATCATACTGGATATTTAAAAAATGACTCAATTGTATGTTTTCTGTAGAAACCTATTCATAATTATAAAGGAAGTAGAAAGTGAAAGAATGGAAAGCATATCACACAAGCATTAATTTTTTTAAAAAGCAGCAGTAGCTATGTTAAACATTAAACAAAGTTGACTTCAGCACAAAGGAAATGATTAGCAACAAACAGGAATATTACATAATGATAAAGGGGTCAGTTCGTGAAATTATATGGTAATCTTAAAATGTGTATGCACCAAACTTTTATTTTTTTTAGTCAAAATACCTGAGGCAAACAAAACACAGCAAAACTGAAAGGAAGAAATGGAAAAATCCACAATTATATCTAGGAACTTCAACACTTGTTTCTCAGAATTACTAAAGCTACTAGAAAGTAAATCAGCAAGGATATGAAAGGGTTGAATAACACTGCCAACCAAAATGATTTAATTGACATATATAAAACAGTTCATCTAACAACAGAGGAATACACATTCTTTTCAAGTATCCATGGAACATTTACCAAGTTAGTATCTTGGTTCATAAAACATATCTCAAAAAAATTAAAAGAATTGAAATTATGGAATATGCTCTCTGACCCATAAAGAAATCAAAGTAGAAACCAGTAATAAGCAGCAGGAAAGTCTCCAAGCATTTGTATCCAGAGGAAATCTCAAGGGAAGTTTTTAAAAAGTACATTGAATTGAATAAAAATACAAATATAGCCAGATGTTGTCATTCACATCTGTAATACCAGCACGTATGAGTCAGAGGTAGGAGGATCACAAATTTGAGGCCATCCTGGACTACATATTGAGTTCAAGGCTAGCTTGAGCTACATGGTGAGACCTTGTCTCAAAAAAAACCCAGGGCTGAGAATGTAGGTCAGTGGCAGATTACTTGCCTAGCATGTGCCATATCCTGAGTTCCATCCACCAGCACTAGGAAAAACAGAAAGAAAAAACAAACAAACAAAAAACCCAAAACTGAAAAAATATAGTCTGTCAAAATTTGGACATAACTAAAGCTAAAATGGAAATTTCTTGCACTACATGCTTTATATTAGAGATGTCAAATGTCAAATCTGTAACAGAAGATCCTATCGAAGGTCCTACTCAAGAAACTAAGATGATCAAAGTAAGCTCAAAGCAGGAAGGAGAGAGGAAATAACAAACAGCAAACCAATGGATTGAAAACACAAAAACAGTAGTGAAAATAAAGGAAACCAAAATATGATAAATCTCTAGCAAGATTGACAAAGAGAAAAAATAAGATAAAATTATCAATATCAGGAAAATACCACCACAGATTATAGAAACAGTAAAAGGAAAATAAGAGAATGCTATGAAAAACTCTATGCACATAAATTTGACAGCTTACATGAACTAGCCCAGTTCTTTTAAAAGTACATTCTACACAAAATTGGCCTATAGCCCTACCACTGTGGCATCAGATACCATCAGATCTTGAAAGCTAAACAGTGTCAGGCATGGTTGTACTTGGATGGGAAACCACCTGGAAACACCAGGTGCTATGGGCTTGGGAGAAGGACCTGGCAACCCACTCGCAAAAAACAATCAGCCATTGAAAACCCTCTGAATAGTGGAAAAGCACTAACAATACTGATTCGCCTGTTGTAAGTAGGGTTGCTATGAATCAGACACCGACCGGATGGCACCTAATGACGACACAAAATTATCTGATATAAAATAGTTGGAATAGCTCCATAACTATTAAAGAGATTCAATTTCTAGTAAAAACCTTCCAAAATTGGAAGTCTCTAGATTCAGATAGTTTCAGAGGGGATATCTCACAAACATTTAAAAATAGCGTCAATCCTATACAGTCTCTTCCAGGAAATGGAATCAGAACACTTCCTAACTTGGGAGGTCAGTATAATACTGATACCTAAACCAGATAAAGTACCAAAAAAAAATTTTTTTTTGATAGACCAATATCTCTCATGAACAATGATGAAAAATCCTCAATAAGATATTAGCAAATCATATCTAGCAATTTATAAAAAGATTAACACATTGCAGTTAAGTAAGGTATATTACAGGTATGCAAAACTGATTCCATGTACAAAAACCAATCAGGTGAGGCAGTGTGGCACAGTCCCAGCACTTTGGAATCTTAGGCCAGAAGATAGTTTGAGGCAAGCCTGGGCTACATAGTTGACACCCTGATTCAAAAAAATCAAAAACAGGGGGCCCATTAAGATGGCAGTCTGAAAATGGCCTAGCTTTAACTGGAGAAGAAGAAAAGTTAGGAACAGTCTGTAAGGTATCTATCACAACAGAGATACTGGAGAGTGCCTTAAATTAGTGGAAAATGAATTGTGCTATGACATCAGACCAAAAGGAGTAAACTTTTAGGATAGACAAGTGGAACCAGCAGGATGCCACGTTAGAGGCGCCTACCGCAGGCAAACAGTGCAAGCGTGTGTGGAGAACCTCTATTTGAGTGGAGGAGTTGGAACACTGAGCCTGACACACACACAGAAAAAACACCTCACCATAATTTATGAGGTGCTAATTCATGGATCAGACAGCTGCAGCTAATACAGACAGTGGCTCCTAAGCGAACTCTCTGCGAAAGGTGCTGCAGAGGAAAAGACTGAGGGTCTGGCCAAGTCCATCCCAAGGAGGAAATATATACACCTATGCAGGTAATGGGGGCCCACCTGAAGGGTAGAGAAGATCAGCAAAAAGCTAAGTCTGGTCTAGAGAACGGGTGCTGCAGGATCATGTAGCCAAAGCCTGAGGGACATTAGTAACAGTGTGAAAGTGAGATAGCTAAAGTGTTGCTATTTTTGTCCCCTGCCCCTCCCAACAGCTCAGGGCAGTTAAGGGGCAGTTGATTGCCAAAAGGAACACAGGACATTGCCCATTTAAGTAAACAATCCCAGAGCCTAACCAAGTGAACACCCTGTGAAGTGGGGTGAGTCTATGGGTAATGTAATGCCAAAGAGTTCCCAGCAGATGTAGAGTGTGCTGAATTGTGCATATCTAATTAAGCAATCCTAGAGACAAGCTGCTAATGACCCTGTGGTACTGGGGGCTTAAGTATACCAACAACTTGGAACCCCCAGGAGGCGCATCTTCTGTTAGGGCACTGAGCGGGTCCCAAAGGAGATTGGTCCAGGCTAGTGCTGGATAGTGAAACCCAAGTGCCCACAGCAAGGGGTGCAGACATACCTGGCCCAGCTTTCTAGGCTGCAGAGGGAGTGGCCACCGAGGGCACTGCACTTGGGGATCTGTCGGGGAGCCTGATAGTTCGTGAGTCAGAGGGACCAGAATTGGATCACCTCATGAATGGATAAAGGGATCTGGACAGCACACACCCTTTGTGAGATCTGAGCTGCAACAGAGGTGGGAAAGTAGTGCTGGGACAGCTATTTGACAACATCTGGAAAGAAGGCAAAAGTCTTGAGGAACTAAGTGTCGCATGTTGTTAGGTATGGTCTGAATTAGTCAATACAAATTGAGCAGTTTGGAGTTGTTTTTCTTTCTTTTTCTGTGTGGGTTGAGCGGTTCTGTTTTATGTGTGCGTGTGCGTGTGTGTGTGTGTGTGTGTGTGTGTGTGTGTGATATTTTACTTTTATTTTTTTAGTTTTACATAGGCCTCTGAAGAGTTGGCTAATTCTGATGGTCTCTTACTAGCTTTCCCTTACACCACTTTACTTCTCCCTGTACATCTGTAGACTTTGAAACCTTTTACCACCAACCTTACTAACCATAATTTACAACTAGCAGTTGGTTTAGGTTATACTTGTCAATCAATGTCTCCCAAATTTATTTGTCAAAACAAAAGTATGACTTCTTAAAGCCTTGCATTGGCTAGACCTTGCACCCAGACCAAGCAATGTGAAAGTCTCAATAAAAAGGACATAAAACATGAAAGGTCAGGTTGGAAGGGAAGCCCCAATGGATCAAAGCCCTTCAATAGATAATTTTAAAGTAACCAAATTCTTAGAGATGCCAGAAAAAGAATTTAGAAGTCTGCTTATAAATATATTCAAAGACCTCAAAGACAGAAGAATGAGAACAATTGAAACACTGGACAAAAAAGGTATCTAACTTAGAAGAAAATTCAGCAAAGAAATTAAAATTCTGAAGAAGAATCAAGCAAATTCTGACACTTCAAAAAAGTAAATCAACTTAATATTACAGTACAATCTTCAGTATCCAGACTAGACAAAGCCAAAAACAGTATTTCTGATACTCAAGAAAAAGTTGAAGACCTTATCTATTCTGAAGCCAAGAAAGATAGAAAGATGAGACAGTATGATCAATACCTTCAAGAGGTCTTTGATAAAATGAAGAGCCACAACCTATGTATTTAGGGGGTTTTAAAAGGAGTTCAAAATAACACCAGGGGGTTAGGAAATCTTTTCAATGCAATAATAGCTGAAAAATTCCCAAAACTAAGGAAAGAAATGGATACCTACACCATAGATGCATCCAGAACTCCAAATAGAGTAGACCAGAACAGATCTTTTCCTTGACACATTATAATTGGAATGCTAAATCTAGAGAGCAAAGAAGCTATTTTAAAAGCTGCCAGAGAGAAATGCCAACTCACAAAGGCAGACCCATCAGAATACCAGCTGACTTCTCTACAACTTTAACATCAAGGAAAGCATGATCAGACATCATTCAAGTCCTAAAAAAGAATAACTGTCAACCAAGATTACTTTATCCAGTACAGCTATCTTTTAAAATAGGTGGAGAGTTCAAGACATTCCATGATAGTGACAAGTTTAAGTGATTCATGACCACCAAGCCAGCACTGAAACCCTGCATACAGGAGTACTAAGACAACCCCAAATGCAAGATCAAATGTATGAATAATAGATATGAGTCTAATATGAATCAGAAAATAGAAATAAGCACCAAAGTGATGCAGAATAATAAGCTCCTCTCAATAATTACCCTAAATGTAAATGACCTTTATTCACCATTCAGTAGGCACCAACTGGCCAACTGAGTTAAAAAACAAAAACCTTCAATTGTGGGATTCAAGAGACTCACCTCATCCACAAAGACCATAAAATTATGAAAATTTAAGACTAGAAAACAATATACCAACCATGTAGGAGCCCCCAAAAAACAGGAGTAGTGATAATAATTTCTTACAATTTAGACTTCAATCCCAAACTAATCAGAAGAGACAAAGATGATCACTACATATTAGTAAAAGGAACAAACAGAAACTTATAATGATGCATAATATTTATTCACCAAATATAGGTGCACCTCACTTCATAAAATAAACTTTTGGAGATAAAGGAACACATTGGGCCAGACATGGTAATTATTTTAGTGCCCCATTTTCTTTGAGAGACAGGCCATTTTATGGCCTCAACAAATTAAAAAAATTAAAATCATCTCCTTTACCTTATCAGACCACAATGGAATAAAAATAGAACTCAATAAAAGCAAGAAAAATTTCAGAAATATTACAAGTACATGGAGACTAAATAACACATTTCTGAATGATCAATGGGTCATTGAAGAAGTCAGAGAGGAAATTAGAAAATTCCTGCAATCAAATGAGGATGAAAGCACATCCTACCGAAATTTATGGGATGCAGCAAAGGTATATCTAAGAGAGTTCATAGCTATGAGTCCCTTCATCAATAAGTTAGTTGTTGTTGTTAGGTGCCGTCGAGTCGGTATCTGACGACCCTCTGTACAACAGGGAAAACACTATTGTCAGTGCTTCTCTGCTGTTCATAGGGTTTTCAATGGCAGATTGATTTTTGGGAGGGGGTTGCCAGGTCCTTCTCCCAAGCCTACAGCTTCTGGTGTTCCCAGGCGGTCTCCCATCCAGGTACTAACCAGGCCCGACCCTGCTTAGCTTCCGAGATCTGACGGGATCGGATGCCACAGGGCTACCGCTG
>VMDO01027307.1:0-25437 GCA_007922755.1 Pedetes capensis
GTTTCGATCTGCTGTACATAGGGTCGCTATGAGTCAGACTCGACTCGAGGGCACCTAACAACAACAACAACAACAACAACAACAACAACAACTTTGCCAAGCACAATGCTAAATACTTTATTGCATTATATCAGTTAGAGCACAGATACTATCATAGAAAAAAGACACCAAGTAAAGAAAGCAAATTGCAGGGCAATACAATTCCATGGGCTTGTATTTGAGTGTGTATATTTGAAAATGTTCAGGAAAAGTTTGGTAAGGGTATTATTATCCAGAGTTCTCAGAGAAACAGCAGAGTGTGTGTGTGTGTGTGTGTGTGTGTGTGTGTGTGTGTGTGTTTGTGTGTGTGTGTGCATGTGTGTGTGTTGTATTAGTTACTCTTCTCATTGCTGTGACTTAATGTCTGACATAAATAACTTAAAAGATGAATTATTTATTTTGCCTCATGGTTTCAGAGGGTGCAGTTTGTGGTTGCTTGGCCCATGCTCCTGGGCAGAACATCATGGTGGCAGCAGTGTGGGGGGAGACTTCTTTACTTCTTGATGGAAGAAAGGAAGCAGAGAATGATGAAGGGCCTAGAGACAAGGTATAACCTTCAAATGCACACCCTCCAGTGACCCACATCCTCCAGCTAGGCCCCACTTCCTAAAATTTCCAGGACTTCCCAAAATAGTGCCACCAGCTGGGGACCAAGTGTTCAAAACATGAACCTATAGGAGATATTCCATATTCAAACCATAACACACATGGCGAGGGTAGACTTAGTTTTCAGAATTGGCTTGTGCCATCATGAAGACTTGGCAAGTGCAGATTCTGTCGGGGTAGGCAGAAAGGCTAGACACCCGGGGAAGAGCTGCAGTTTCAGGCCAGAGGCATCTGCTGGCAGAATTCCTTCTTGCACCAGAGGAGATCAGTCTTTGTTCTATTAAAGCTTTCAACTGACAGGAAGAAGCTGACACATTTCATGGACAGAGATCTGCTTCACTCAGAATTCACCAATTTAAATGTTAATCTCATCCTTGAAAACACCTTTATAGCAACACACAGAGAATAAGGTTTGGCCAAATATCTAGGCATCATGGCCCCAGCCAAGTAGACACACAAAATTAAATATCCCAGAAGGATATACACTAAACTAGAGGTAGTAACTGGATACATTTGAGGGCAAGAAGTGAGAGTGGAAGGTCTTACTCTATATATCAGTGCACACTATTCACCCTTAGACCCACGTAACAAGGGGCAGTGTTCTGCTCCTGGCCTGGCAATAAGGCTACCCCTTTCTAGCCCTCTGCAGCCTCCCTCTGACCCTTTTCTGGCCATGCCTCTCCACAAGGTTAGGAGCTTTCAAGGCCATGGGTATATTCTTCCCAGAGTCCTTGTCTGCAATATTCAGCTGTATCTTGGCCCCCTTGGACTCTGAAATGCCCTGTCCAGGGGCCCAGAGCCTGGGCAGGGCTCTTTTCCAAGCCCCCTCTCTAAGGGACAGCAGCACCACCTCCAGAGTGTGCACACTACCCATCAGAGGTGTCGAGGTATGGGTCTTTGTGGGGCTGAGAGGTGGTAGATGAAGATGAAGGTGAATGTGCAGAATGTATTTTCACACACGTGTGCAAGGCCCCTTGCAATGGGGTAGGGGTCAGGCCAGGGCTAGTTCTTGCTACCATGCCACTTTTTAGGTTTGCTTTTGTTTTTTCAGTACTAGGGGGTTGGATCTAGGATCTTGCACATATTAGGCAAGTGCTTTATCACTGAGCTGCACCCTCAACCCACTTTTTAAATTGTTTATTTTGAGACAGGGCCTCACTATGTTGCACAGTTGCCTCTGTCTTTGAACTCATGATCCTCCTGCCTCCACCTTCCAAATCTCTGGGGTTATAGGTACACATCATAGTGCCCAGCCCTATTCCACATTTTGACTGAGAACCCTGAAGAGTCTGAGAATCCTTTATTTGAACCCCATCTTCCAATTTATTAGAAATGGTATATTTGTCAAGGTAAAAGGATATTTTGGGAAATACAAGTTAGAACAAAATATTTTCCAACCCAGAAACCCTTTCCACAAAGGTAGTAGAGAAAAACAAGTTTTATTACTGAATAAGTTTTAACACAGAATGTGATGCATATTACAGGCAATCCACTGAGAAATTACAAAGGCAGAAAGAAATCTCACCCTTGTAGGGAGCCAAGCAAATACAATCCATTACATACATGTTCTTGAGATAAACAATAATCAGTGCTCAAACAAGAAGACTTAGCAGCACCACTTATTACACAGAGTTCATCCTAAATTCACCTGGTAACTTGGATAAACATATGTATTAGTTAATTGATTTTATATGAAGGACAAATAAACTTCTCCTATCTTTATAACAGAAGGTAATTTTAGAACCAGGGGCATCCAAATGAGTCTGGTATCCTCCCATAGACTCCGGGAGATCCGGGTACTATCCCTCAATATCATTCAAGGTGAGAGCTTCCAGATCCTTGTGAAAGACACTCTGGGGTCACAAAGCTGGCAAGTGACTTATTAATTTATAAAAAGGTTCACGAACATTTCAAAGTGACTGAGAAAGAAGTTAAAATTACGAGTTATCTAAAGTAAATGCTCTAATAAAAGGGAGAAGAAGAAATCTCTGCCTAGGTTTTTAACAGAAAAATTAAGCCTCTTATTTTTAATTTTTATTTATCCTTGCAGAAAGAACATATTTTTACTGAAAAGTTTGTTGCCTTCATGTATAATTTGCAGATATTTATACATAGTATACATGGACCTCTACTTGTTTCCTTGCTAGGATTTGCAAATGCTAAGAGGCGAGTATGCCAGTATGCTGCTTTTTCTCCCACCCCAAAATGAGGCATTACTATGTTCATGACAACACGATGTTTAAAAACATTTAAAACAGGAACTGATATGGGCTAACTATACATTTTCTGGATGAAAAAATTAAGGCTAGGAATCACTGATTCTGGCACTCAGTGGCATATACCTGTAACTCCAGTGACTTGGGAGGTAGAAGCTGAAGAATCATGCGTTCAAGGTGTGACAGCCTGTGTAACTTAGTAAAACCATGACTCAAAATAAATAAATAAATAGATAAAATTTTTAAAATTTCAGGCAATCCCAGCATAGCTCAATAATCTTGATATGGCTTATGAGTTAAACAATAAGGAGGACCTAAAGAAACTAAGCCTGCAGCCATAGCCCTGTGGCATCCGATCCCGTCAGATCTCAGAAGCTAAGCAGGGTCGGGCCTGGTTAGTACCTGGATGGGAGACCGCCTGGGAACAACAGAAGCTGTAGGCTTGGGAGAAGGACCTGGCAACCCCCTCTCAAAAATCAATCTGCCATTGAAAACCCTATGAACAGCAGAGAAGCACTGAAAATAGAATTTCCCCTGTTGTACAGAGGGTCCGACTATGAGTCGGATACCGACTCGACGGCACCTAACAACAACAACAACAAAGAAACTAAATGTGGAACTTGAATACTCAAAATTTGGCCAAAAAAAACCCCACCACGTTTTTAGTGCGTAATTGTCTAAGAAGCTAGTCCTCAATCCATATGTCAGAAGAGGCCATCTGGCACGTCCAGAGTTAATGACTTTACAAACACTGACTTGTCCCCTTCCCTCTCCCAGTTCCAGCTTCCAGATTCCTTAAATCTCTAGGGCCTCGCATTCCTGCCAGCCACTTCCACCTCTGACTTCCTCTTCCACTAACTCTCCATCTCACTCACACTGCAGCACCTCTGTGCCACACCAAACTAAACACGGAGCCCATGCTCACCCTCAAAGAAGGCTTTGTGCACACCAGACTTTACTGAAGGCCTTTGTCCTTGGCCCCCAGCGTCCCTCCTATTTCTCATTCCACCGCTCACACACACACACCCAGACACACATGCAGATACACATCCTGGCCCAAGACACACTCTCTCGCTCCATCCAATGCCTCTCGCTCTCTCTCTCTCTCTCTCTTTTTTTTTTTTTTTTTTTTTTTTTTTGGTGGTGGGGAGGACAGTGTCTCACTATGTAATCTAGGCTGGCCTTGAACTCACATCCCTCCTGCTTCAGCCTCCTGATTGTTGGCATTACACGTGTGCACTGCCGTGCCTGGCTTCAAGATTCTTCCTACCTCCCTGGATTTCTATTCTCTGGCCCTCTTTTCTCAAAACTCAATCCTTTCATTCCATTGTTGTTGTTAAGTACTGTCAAGTCTGACTCATAGTGACCCTATGTACAACAGAAACACTCCTTGACCCTGTGCCTGCCCAGCACTATGTCGGTGCTTCTTTGCTATTCAGAAGGTTTTCGATGACTGATTGTTTTGGGATTGTTTCAGGAGTGAGCTGCTAGGTTCCTCTCCTGTTTTTATGGGGCTGAGGATGGAACCTAGGACCTCAGAGCTCTAGCAACTGAGCTAAACCCTAGCCTTTTATTTCTTTATGTAAAGTGACTTAGGTGTCACCTATTACTCAGCTGCTAGCTTTACATACCCCAGCTTCCTCCAGGCCTCTCTACTCCAGTGCCCATACTGTTGTTGTTAGGTGCCGTCAAGTCAGTATCTGACTCATAGCAACCCTATGTACAATAGGCGAAACAGTATTGTTAGTGCTTCTCTGCTATTCAGAGAGTTTTCATCTGCTATTCAGAGTTTTCAATGGCTGATTGTTTTTTAGGGGGGAAAGTGGGTTGCCAGGTCCTTCTCCCAAGCCTATAGCACCTGATGTTCCAGGAAGTCTCCTATCCAAGTACTAACCAGGCCCGACCCTGCTTAGGTTCTGAGATCTGACAGGACCAGACACCACAGTAGTACGGCTGCAGGCCCCATACTTTAATAGCATTAAAAAAAAGAGAGAGAGAGAGAGAAAGATTGTTTCATTTCAACTTTTTCTTTTTCCCATAAATAGAAGTAGTCAGAGATTAGTTTTCCCACTGTACCATTTAAGATATTTTAGCTGCAAAGTAATGGAAAACCCAATTCAGGTTTATTATAACGTACAACAAGAAATCTAGAAGTCGGGAGCTTCTGGAATTGACTTCAGGTCACAAGCTTTCTCTATCTTCTTTGCTCTGACATCCTCAGCTTACTAGCTTTGCCCTTTGAGCTGTGCCCTTATGGTTACCATACAGTAGCCAGAGGTCCAGAAATCAATATACAGAACAATGTCAGGCTGAAAAACACAGACGTTTCCTCTTTTGAGTCTTCTTCTACCGAAGGAAGAGCCATTCAGCATCTCATTGACGAGAACTAGGTCACATGCTTCCCCCTAAAATAGTTTGGCAAAAGAATTGGATCACTAAGATTGGTTTAGACTCATCGAGATTCACTTCCTGGTCTGAGAAGGAGGATGGTTTCTGAGTGCATTTGTTCTGGTTACCTATCAGGACACAACAGACCACCCCAAAACTTAGTGGTGTAAGACAACGTACATGAGCTCTCACAGTTTTGTGAGTTGCCTGGGCTTGTAACCAGAGTCCCAGGCCAGAGGCCCGAATCCAGGTGTTCCAACATGTCAGGTCCAGCCACTTGCCCCAAAGAAAACCAACAAAAGTAATGGTGAAAAGCAGGAAGGGTTTTAATCAAAATGTCCATTTGGGGAAGACTGAAGCTAAGCATTAAGCCCATTTTTGGTTACTGACAGGAGCTGTCGGTTTAAATAGAGGAAGGATTGGGGCAGAGGGCAAAAGGTATGCATCAAACAATCTTGGTCAAACTGTGGTCTGGTTGAAATCAGTTTGAGTTGGGTTTTCTATTACTTTACAGCTGGTTATCTCAGTTCTACTTCTGCAAAGATGGCCCTGGAGAAGTCCTTACAGCTTTAGAGGGGCATCTAGCTCCAGGAGATGATCATTCCTGCTTGGGGGTGATCTCATGATGGAATAATGTGTCTTGTGAGACTCTGCTGCTCCTGGAATTCACGGTACTGCAGGTTTAGGAAAATGACTGGAAACATTGAGGGCACCTTTTTGGGAGTCTGGAACAGGGCATTGTAAAAGTTGACAGTAAGATGCCTCAATTACCCTTATCTTTGTGCCTTCAGCCTTGAAAAGGGATGAGACAGGTGAAGTGTCACCAGTTTTTAGACAGACACTCCTTGATTGATTAACATGTCTACATGTAGAGTTCAGCAAGTGGGTGACCCAAAGTAAAGGAGACAGATACAAAGAAAAAGGCACAGAGATGCCAGGCCTTTATCTTGCTTTTAGTTACCTTGCAGACCCAAGTGAGAAGTCAGTGCTTTTCAGCAAAAGTAGTTTCTAAATACCTGTTACAGGCTCTGTTGGGCATTTCAGGAGTGTCATGGGGCTGTCACCTAAGACTAAAGCTGGAGTGCTCCAAGGCTCAGCTGAGCTGGGAGGTTTCCTGAGAAGGCCTCCTTGCTCATGGGCATGGCCTTTCAATGCCAGCTCAATACTTCTTACCAGACAGCTTAGTGCTCCAAAAGACAAGAAGGTAGAAAATGCCATGTCTCTTGAAAGCTAAGCAAGGACTACCTATATCAGTCATGGAGCACTTAATAACAGGGAGAAATCCTGAGAAATGTGTCACTAGCCAGTTTCATCATTGGGCAAGTATCATAAAGTGCACATAGGCATACCTCCATGGTATAAGTCAGTCACTTGATATGGCCTTGAAGCAATCAAAAGACACAGAAAGCATGAGATATGTGAGCTTGTCTCTGTGTGACACGACATAGTGTTGTATAGAAAATTTTTGTTTTGCTTTGCTTTTGGCATTGCTGGGTATCGAAGCCAGAGCTTTGTGCATATGAGGCAAGTGTTCCATTACTCAACCATATCCCTAGCCCCATAGTAAAGGTTTTTAAATAAATAGGAGTATGTCGGAGATCCCCTGGGTGTCCCTCAGGAGTGCTCCAACAACCCGTGGGGAGTCTGAGGGTGCAGAGATCAAGAACCCTCCAGAGACCATTTCAGAGAACAGTGTCTGCTTTATTTCTAGTAGCAGCACATTTGTATACTCTATTCAGCTACCCAATCACATGGTCATGGCTAGCTCTACTTATCTCCATATAAGGCTTATTTCAAGCTCACAAAGTGTGGATCCATCAGCACATACCCCAGCCACTAGGGAACTTCCTCACAAGGCCAAAGGAACAGGGAAGTTCTGCCCTGTGTCAGGGTGCTGACTGCAGAATGCACCCAAGACACAGTATACTATGTCAGAGTCTTCCCGTTGCACAATGTGCCAAGTAGGCAGCTCTCCAAGCAGGGGCACAGGGCATATCACCAACAGGAGTACACTCTAAATAATGATAATGACTATACTATAATGATGGAGGCTGGGGTTTAGCTCAGTTGGTAGAGTGCTGTTCTACACACTCTGAGGACCTGGGTTCAATCCCCAGCACCGCAAAATTGGGAGAAGGACATGTGTAAAAATGCGGCCTAGAGAGGCAGCACACCTCAAGGCCTATCTGGTCTACCTGGGGGACCAGGACTCATTCCCAGGGCAGTAACCCTTGCCCTACATCTGGGACCTTTTGAGCATGGAGCAAGCCAAGATGGCTCTGGCATCCAACTGCTTCCTCAAACCCTTCCACACCTGATTGGCCATTTCTCAATTAGTGAACAACCCCTGATTGGACGGTTAAGGGACAACATCTCGTTGGTCCCCATTACAATGCCTCATCTGTATCTCCCTTCTAATCCAATCATCCCTCAGTGCGTGGCAGCCTCTGGTCCCCAAAGGGTATATAGGCATGGTATACAGGACAAGCAGCAGCAGCAGCTGCCGTCCGACCATTGACCCAGACAAGGAAGCACAATAAAGAGCTGTTAAAGAGTACTTGAGCTGTCAGCATCGTCTTTGGAAATAAGAAGCAAGGAGCCACCATGAGCATAAATCTCTGAGCCTGCCTTTCTCAAGGCTTCTCAGAGTAGCTATGGCATAAGCCTCGTTTCTGGGCAGCTCTTGGGCAGCACTCACCACACGGTGGGTGTTCTGCCTCAGGGTTCAACTCACAGCTGGAACAATTCCCAGCAGCAAACCCAGCCCCACAGACATGGCAATCCACTCCCAAAGCAATCCCAAAACAATCAGACATTGAAAACCCTATGAGGATCACTGTAAGTCAGACATGACTCAGTGGCACCTAACAACAATAATAACAGTAGTATGAATGAACATATAAACCAGGAACATCATCATTTACTATCACGTATTATGTACTGTACATATTGTGTAAGCTGTACTTTTATGCAACTGCCTGTCCAATAGGTTTGTTTACACCAGCTTCACCACAAACATGTGAGTAATGTGATTCACTACAATGTCGTGATGGCTACAAGATCACTAGGAGACAGGAATTTTTTGCTCCATGATAATATTATGGGATCATGATTATATATGTGGCCTTTGTTGATGGAAACATCATTATGTGGTACATGGTTGTATTCTGTTATGCCATATTCTTCTTCTGCACACTACTGGTCAAACCAATCCAGCCTAGACTCTAGAGACTCCCTTTCCCAGGGGAGAATGAAATGTGTTAGTGAGAGGAAAGGAATTTGTGGCAGCCATCTTTGGAGTCAAGTTATCATCATTGCATTGCTCACTGAAATTTAAATAAAACCAGGGACAAGGAAAAAGTGGAGAAACAGCCATTGAATAGGCAATCACTTTAGCCTTCATTTGACCAAACTGTTTCCAAAGAGAAGAGGTGAGTTTGTAATCACCCTGACAACAGGCCCCATCATGACTCTCAAAGAAGACCATCTCACCATGAGGGACCTGTTCAGATTCCTGTGTCTTGCTTAATCAGCTTTAGCTATCATAATTTTTAATCATAATTTATGAAATCATCTGATAGAAATTCAGAGATTATTTTAGGTAACAAACCATTTCACAGAATTAGAAGCAGGGATTCAGACTAATTTTATATTACATCCGAGAAAATAGTGAATGACAGAGACAGAACTTCGACCAGGAAGCCCAGGGCATCTCTTACTCTTCTATCCTGATTCTGCAATAGAGTCCAAGTCTTAAACTGGGAATAGAGTGCTGGATTAGGAGTCAGAGACTAAATTCTACATCTAACTTTATGTGACACAGACTGTCAGTGACCCTCAGTATAAAGTTTCACTTTATCCATAGTAAAAAGATCTCTTAGATTTATTTAAAGCATGTGCCTAACTAAAACAGTACATTTCCCAGACTTCTGTAAAGCTATATAACAAAGTTCTGGCCATAGGATTTAAGAACAAGAGTGCTTAAGAAAACCTCTTTACAAGCTGGCATTCATCCTTGGCCTTCTTGCCCTTCTTCCATCCTGATATCTGAATCCACTGTGAGAGCTGGAGCTCTAGTAGCAATGTTGCATCACAGAGACAAGTGGAAAAAAAATGGACTACAGCCCACTCTGCACAATTACCCATAGACAGATTTAATTTCCCCCTAAAATATCTCCTTGTCAACTTCCACAGTCTCCATGCACATTACTACCCTCCCTGACACAAAATTTCTCCTAACTCCAGCATCATCTTCTGCTCCCTTCTTCCTGTCACCAGACATCAAACCCTTGGCCAACTGTTTCTGATTCTTTCCTCACTGCATCCTTGGGCTCTTCCCTCTGAGTCTGGCTCAGCCAGAACAGCTATCTGATCTGTAGTGATAAGTGATGGCAATGACTAAGACTACTACCAACCTCATAAAGTGATGCTTTCCTCAAAGTCTTGGCTGTATCCTTTGCTATGGTCAGTTCATTGTGTTCTCTATGGGCAGTACATCTTATAAGGTGGGAAAAAAATAACAGGGATAGTACTTTTCACCAATGAATGTCCAGGCCCATCAAAGAGATAGTAAGCCATTCCTGTATTCACTTAGTCAGCTTCAGTTAGGTACTTGTTTGACAAGAATTAATGACAAAGATAAAAAAGAGGAGTGAGATATAGCCCCTGCCCTCAAGGACTACCCCTTCCAGCAGAAAGGATAGATGTGTATAAATACAAACCAGAAACAAATAACTAGATGAAAATTTATTCTCCAGAAGGAAGTCCCAAAGCCAAGTTTCTGTTTGCCATTCAAGGATGAACAACACAAACCCACCCAGAGTCCCTGAGGCTCAGCCTACACATTTTGAAGAGGGTCCCATTGAGCCCATGCAATAACCTACAGCATGCCAACTTCTGTTGTAATCTCTTAGTGGTTTCAAAATGCCCATCTATCGTTTTAGCTAAATGGGATTTGGGTGATTACATTCCTTCCAGCTCTAAATTTCTGTGTTCTGTGAAATACATAACTAATGACAGTTATGGTTACCCAGACACATATACATGAGTACTTAGAGGTGCTTAGAGTGTTAGGAGTGTCTAGAGATGAGTGAGTTAATCTGGGGAGGGGGGATTAACAGGGGAACTACCCACACAGGCATTCCAAAAAGAATGAGAGCTCTTTCCTGTCAGTAATACTTCCAAGTGAACAGCTACAATCAGAACGATAATTTGTGTTTAATAGAAAAGAATTTCCATGTACACATTTCATTATACAATAAGACAATACTATTTAATAAAGTATCATGGTTCATCATACATATTTATGTTCTACCCCTCCACTTATTTCTAAAAATGAATTTAAAGTCTCTTATAAATGAAGGGCATTTATACAATAGGAGGATTTTTGTAAAGGACAAGAAATCAAAAGACTTATAACAGAAAAATAAATCAGAATGATAGGTTCAATTAGAACCTTTACCTTTGAACTTCCTGGTAGCATAAGCCAAAATGCAAAACATCTTGGGTTACATTGTTCTCATTACCATGTGTCTGCCAGCTTCTCATGCTGTGTGGTGTTGTGTGTTGCTGTGATACTGAAAGCTATGCCACTGGTACCTCAGATACCAGCAGGGCCTCCCATGGTGGACAGGTTATAGCTGAGCTTCCAGACTAAGACAAGCCAGGTAAGAAGGACTCGGTAGCCCACTCCTGAAACAATTAGCCATTGAAAATCCTATGAATAGCAGAGAAACATTGTCAAATATAGTGCCAGAAAAGGAGCACACCATGCTGGAAGGCATTCAAGAAACAACTAAGATAGAATTGCCTCCTCAAAGTAGGGTCAATCTTAATTTCAGAAATGGAGTAAAGCCCCCAGGACCTCCTTTCACTGATGTGGCATGACTCAAAATGAGAAGAAACACTGGCAGCAACAATGGACTCAAACATAAAAATACTGTGCACATGGCATAGTGTTGGGTAATGTTTTGTTCTGTTGAACCTAGGGTTGCTATGAATCAGTCAGATCTGACTCAGTGGCACCAAACAACAACAATATTACTTGATAAAAAGAAGCATATCTTTTTTAATTTTAGGGAGAATTTATTGTATAGATCTTTATGACTGGGACACTGTACAATCCAGGAATATATTCAAGAGTATATTTACAAATACCATATGCTTTAAGTTAATGCCAGAAATATTAAAGCATAGAACCAAGTTACAGTCTATATAGTCAACCTATAGTCTGTATAGAACTATACAGAACTAATGTGATACTGCTATGAACAATAGAAGGAATGAAAGTCTTGTCTTCCAGACTCTTGGAAAACTGAACATCCTAAGTTCACCTGCCAGCCAAGCCAAGCTGTTGTTCTGCCCAGATACACACCTGTGTGACCTAGAACTCTGCAACAGGAGGAGTTCTCAGTGGATCCTCTGTCAACACCTGTTAACCACCTGACCAAGCTAAGACGAGCTGAGTCCATCAAGAACTATCGCACAAGGCCATGAAGAGCATGTGGACAGAAACAGCCTTCTTTCTGCGCTGGCTCATCCTGAGCACCGCACCCTCCCCGTGGACTCAGCCAAAAGCCATGGCAGTGCTGGACCTTCCGTCAGATGGCAGACCAGGGCTGATCATGCTCCTTCCTTCTCTCTCCAAAAGTTTGCAAGCATGAACTTGAGCCCCCTGCAGGGGTGCCAGTTTCCCCCCTGGCATCTCCAGCTCATTCCCTGAGCAACAGTAGCTAGCATCCAATGCCATTCAAAAAACAGGGACTTTGGAAAACAACTTTGGACCTCTGGAACAAGACAAGATTCCACAAGCTACCTTCCATACTTGGTTTATAACAGGTTTTCTGGAGAACCTAGAACTCACTTTTTACCTTGAAATCACCAGACTCCCCTAGATCCATGAACCAAATGCAGAAAGTCCCATTGAGCTTTAAACTTTTCCCCATGTCCCTCAATAATCCAAAGGGCAGCCAGGAAAGAAGTACCTGCTGGAAGGCTAGACATATCTCTGTTCCTTCTCATGGCTGTCTTCCACTTGGACAGATGTATATCTCCCTTGTTCATCTGTCAAAATCCCATTGATCTTTCAAAACCCAGATCAGACATTATCACTTCTGGAAAACTTTCCCCCAAACCTCCTCTCTCCACAAAGATAAATCAATCACCCCCAGCTCTTCACTACTTCACTTTGTGTAGATCTTATTGTTGCAGGTACCATTTCATGAATTTATGTCTTGAGCACCACCCAAAACTCCATAAGGCAGAGATTTGTATTGTTCTTGTAACCCTCAACCCTAGCACAGGGCTTACTATTTACTCAGGCTTAATTAGGGTTTGTTGAGCTACGTGAACAAAGAGTTTCGAGTATGACTAAAAATGCCAAACATGGCAATAGGCACACGCCTGACCCCCAGATGGCTTTGGAAGGTCCACATACTTCCAATGCTGTCTGCCATACATCAGCTTGGATTGAGTTGTTAGAGTTGGTCTTTCAGAATTCACACACTGGTGATAAGTTGGGCCAGGAAGAAACTGCGTGCTAAGGGATCTTGTGAAAACTGTTGAAAGAAGATATTTTGAACTATTTCTCTCTGTTTTTCCTGCTTCTCCCAGTTTCCACCCCCGACCCACTGAATTATTCTGTTTATACTCTGGGAGCCCATTTTCTCTTTAGCTTATAGAAAAAGTCAAAACTGTCTTACTACAAAATAGAAGGAAAAGGTTTAAACACTTGGCTATAGGGGACTGGGGATCAACCCAAAACCAAGGAGAAAGGTGCAAATGCATGCTTGCGAAGTGGAATTTTCTTTTCTTGGACATAAGAGAATGTTCCCTTCCCAGCGGGGAAAAGGAGACAGAAAGAGGAAGGGACTGTGCAGGGAGTGTTTGAGAAGAAAACAGCTGAAGCCAATAGCCTGAAGCTACCTGGTCACTCTTGTGTGTGAGGACCCCAAGCTGACAGCAGCCAATCCATGCTCCTCTCCCCCCAGCCTCTTACACAGCTGGTATCTGTCAGGTAAGAAGCCAAAAACCCATAAACTCTAGCAGACTTTTATTTTGGAGAAGCTGCCAAGGCTGTCTCTAGCAAAGGAGAGAGCAGCAGCCAGGAGAGGAAAGGGTGAGGCTTTTATGGGCTCCAGGTGGGAGGGGAAGGGGATGATTGATGTGTCATATCAGGATAGGTAGGAAGCAGGTGTGTGGAGTGTTCTGATAGGCTAGAAGAGAGAAAAGGAAATAGTCATCAGTTGCCAGGCCCCAGGGTTTGGCAGACTTTTTGGCAGGCTTTTTGAGGACTGGGGCATAGTGGGTAGAAGATGTTGTTGTTGTTAGGTGCCATCAACTCAGTCCAACTCATAGCGACCATACATACAATAGATGAAACACTATTGTCATGCTTCTCTGCTATTCATAGGGTTTTCAATGACTGATTGTTTTTCGGGAGTGGGCTGCCAGATCCTTCTCCCAAGCCTACAGCATCTAGTGTTCCCAGGCAGTCAGTCTCCCATCCAAGTACTAACCAGGCCCCACCCTGCTTAGCTTCCAAGATCTGACAGGATTGGAGACTACAGTAGTATGGCTGCAGGCTTGGTAGAAGGCACCACTTTATAGGAAGGTGCAATTTTGTAACAGATCCTGCCTAATAGTATCCTGTGATGGCCCAGGACACAGCACACTCCCCTCAGAATGGAGAGTAAACAGTACCATCTTCAAGGGGACAACAGGAAAAAGCCCTCTGATAGGAACGGACCACATGGAATCATTTTTAAATCAGTCACCCATCAGCCCAGCAGAGGGACATATCATTGCCATTATAACAGTTTTGTAATTGGGCAATTATTCTGAAATGTGGAACCTTCCATAGTAGACATCAGGCAACTCAGGTGGCAGGATCCCACTGGTCCCTACAGGACTTTAGTTCAATGATCTATGGCTTGAGAAGGCAGCCATTGTCTCTGTCTCCAGGCAACACAGTTATCCCTGATGGTGCAAAGTCCTTTGGATCCCACCATCTAGCTTCCATCTAAGACTCCCAGAGCTGGCATTTTTAATATGGGGGCTCCTTTCAAAAAATGTGCTTGAAGTTAAAATCCAACCTACAATATACATTTTCTTACTTGGTGACTGAGGCGTGAAATGGAATCATGTGGGATGAGGAAGTGGCAGAGTAGAACAAAGAAACAATACCAACAACACAGAAATTAGTGTTTCCTGAGCTCTGGGAAACATGTGTTTGAGAAAGTTAATTCCCTGGGAAGTTCTTGCTTCTATGTTGTAGTTTTTTCTGTTCTACCCTACCACTTCCTTATCCCATGTGATTCTGTTTCATGGCTCAGTCACTGAAAAGAAAATGTATATTTTAATTTTGAAGTGCGAATTCTGAAACATCTTTGAAGTGTGCATTGGTGCAATAAAGCTGAATCCCTAGGCCTGACAGATCAGCAGCAGAGGTGATGCGATTGAAAAGAAAGTGGAGAGCTTGAAAAGTTGATTCAGCAAGAACCTTTCGGGTGACACTAGGTGGGAAGAAGTAAATAAGTGGCAAACTAACCTACTCTTACCCCAAACCAGGAAACTAACTTAGGTGCCCTCGAGTCAGTGTCTGACTCATAGTGACCCTTATAGGGTTTTCAATGGCTGACTCTTTAGGGATTGCCTTGGGAGTGGATTGCCAGGCCCTTCTCCCATTTTTGCGGTGCTGGGAATTGAACTCGGGACCTCAGAGACTACAGCGCAGCGCTGAGCCAAATCCCAGCCCCCAGGAAACTAAGGCCACCCAAAATATTACAGTAATAATAATAACTCAGTTACCTTTGTAAGGCAGGTGGTAGCAATTAACAAGAGAATAAAGGAGTCTTTTACATTGATTTTTGGGGAAGAGAAACACTGCAGTGTTTGAGCCCAATTAAAAGAACTCTAATATTAGTCACTTTGCTTGCAAAGAAGAATAAATCTGAAAGAAAGGCATGTATAATAGGTTATTGTTGTTTTTTAATCAGAAGTACAGTATTTTTAAGTGACCAGTCACATTTTGTAATGGTGAAAAGGGCAACAACTGTTTTTCTAGACAGTTATTCAATAATTCTTACACTAACTGCTTGCTGTTTACAGAGAAAATCTTTGGAGAGAGGGAATTGATAGTTGTAGAGACACGAGACACAAGATCTGCAAAAGCTCCGGCATAAAATGCTCATAGGTCTAGTGGACAGTTCTACCAAAGGGAAGGCCACCTGGAACATGATTATCACTCACAATCTATGAGGTTTCTTAAAATTTTATGTATCACCATATCTTTTTGCTTTTCTAAAAAAAAAGAAATTAATTTTTTGTTTTGTCAGTGGTTAAACTTTAATCTCCGTTGGAAAGAGCTTTATATCTTTGTATTATCCCAACAACTACATGCATACTACTAAAGCTGCCTGCTTCTCTAAAATAAAAATCTATTCTCTGATTTCTGAGATAGCTTAGTTGATTTATTGCACTACAGGAAGAACATTGATCTCTCAAGCACTCACTGTACTTCAGAGGGATCTTGAGAATCCAAAACTTGATCTTATGATTTAAAAACAAAACAAAACAAAAAGCTATATCATTGCATGTGGAAAGTCATGTTGATCTAATCTAATAGGCCTGAATGCTACAGGCTCACCAGAACAGACTTGACTGAGGAGAAGAAGTTAAGTCTTGGAATAAAAAGACAAAGACTCCCTGGATAAGAACGGGCAGGCCATCCCTTAAGAAAGGCGTTTGGTCGATAGCACATCTTTGTGAACTTTTTCAGTAAACTAGTTCAATTTTCTATTAAACCTCTCTTGAACCTTTCAGTTGCAGCTTTTCACTCCTACTATGACTCAAGACAAAGTGACACAAATAGCCTAAACAGGAAAAATATTTTTTTTTCTATTAGCAATACTTACTAAAATCAAGGACACAGAACTTTTCCCTTAAAAATGGGGCATAAATTTTTCAAATCATAACTTTGGCCATTTATTATTTTTTATTTAAAAACAAAATGTACAGAATCTGAAGAATTTTCATGTATGAACAAATGGCTCAGGAACCACACATACAATTTCAGAGATGAAACCTCTTTAGTGTTTCATGTATTTAAGCTCACATAAGTCAATAAAAGCCACTGAAAACCCTTTGAATAGCAGAGAAGCACTAACAATACTGTTTCCCCTTTGTAAGTAGGGTCGCTATGAGTCACACACCAAAATTTGATGGCACCTAACAACAAGAATTTTGGAGTTATGGGTTTCTAGAGTGCCAAGAATTTTCTAACTCCCTTATAGTGAATATTTTATACTCTGAAAAATGTAAAGCAAACCCAAATTGAGAGACATTCTACAAAACAACAGATTTGTACTCTTCAAAAAATGTCAAGGTCATGACAAAGGCAGACTGGGGACTGTTCCAAATCGAAGGAGACTAAAGAGACTTGACAGTTGAATGCAATGCATCATTTGGGGTTTTCTCCTGCTATAAAGGACATTACTGGAAAAATTAGCAAAATTTGAATAAGGTGAATTAGATAATAGTATTACATCAGAGCTAATGTTCTGATTTTGATGACTG
Organism: Pedetes capensis; assembly: GCA_007922755.1. Taxonomy (NCBI): domain Eukaryota; kingdom Metazoa; phylum Chordata; class Mammalia; order Rodentia; family Pedetidae; genus Pedetes; species Pedetes capensis. Next base: position 16,824 of record VMDO01027307.1, read on the forward strand.
CCCTGTGGTATATAACAGACTATTCTTGCTTCAGGAGTTACACATTGAAGCATTTAAGGTATAGCAGCATTACATCTGCAACTTACTTTTCAGAAAACAGTTCAGAAAAAATAATTAAATGCATATATATGTGTGTATATATACATCATACACACTGAGTGGAAGGCAGGGTAAAGTAAATATACCATAATATAAAAATCTGGAGAATCTAGTGAATTATATATAAAAATTCTTAGTACCATCCTCACAAGTTCACTAGCATCTGAAATTATGTCAAAACCAAGAACGAATGAAATATTATTTTAAAATAAAATGTATAAGCTTAGAGTTTTACTCCATGTTATCCTACATGGCCTTTAATAGTGTCTGATTGAGAGGAACATTAAAGGGTCAAGGTCCCTAGTGGGGTGTTTTACCCTAAAAATATGTGAAAAGGAGCATTATTTTATTAAGGAAACATCTAGCAATACAAAGTTAAGAAAAAAGAGAGAGATAATTATATTCACAGCACGGTAACTGGAAAGACATGGAATATGGAAATGTTTCTTATGGATTAGCAATAAATATATTTAAAAATCTGAGGCCAAAGGCTGCAGTGTAGATCAATAGTAAAGTACACACACATACACACACGCGCGCGCGCGCGCGCACACACACACACCATATTTTAGAAGGAGGAAAAATACTACCAAAAGAAAGAATTACTCCCAAAATATCAGTACCTTTTAAAAAGAGCAAGATTTCTTCCTATGCCCTGCTATGCTAAACACAAACGCAATTTAAAGAGAAGAAATGGATAGCAGTGGGAACACCCCCACTCGTCATTAATAGAAGACCCAGCACAAAAATGCACCTACATCATGTCCTAAGCTTGGGTTCAACAGTTCATTTGTTTGAACAAGTGGTTTCCTAGGAGGGTAAAAATTCTTTAACCCCATTTATACCACTGACCAGATCCCTCCCTCCAAAGGATAAGCTCATTCTCCCTTTCAGTTTAACTCCAAGCCACAGAAAAGAGAAAAATGTTAGCACTGTGAATATATTGTGAACAAGAAAGTCAAGTGACAGCCCTAGGCAGTCTGCAAAATCCACTAACACAACCGAGAAGAACATGAGTCTCCTGTGCCATTTGTTTTTGTGCATTTATAGCATGACTTTTTAACAACAACAACAATAATTTTTACATTAAGATGTGGAAGGACGAGTTGATCTCGTCAGCCCCTTAGATAAAATTCTCCAGAGGAAAACATCATAAAATATGAGTAATATGATCACATTTCCAATTCTGGGTGCTTTTTTTCCAATTGCAATAAAATTCAAAAAAAACAAAGTCCATCATTATCCAACCTAAACATTTTATTAACATGTATATTTGCATTTAATTTTTTTAAAGTTAGAAGACAGAATTCAAAATTAATGCAAATGGTAAGTTATTTCAACCTTTTCCGAGCAGCCCTAAAAACCATGTGAATTAGCTGGGCATGGTGGCACATTTCTGCAATCAGAGTACTTGGGAGGCTGAGACAAAAGGATCATGAGTTCAAGGTCAGCTTGGGCTACATAGTGAGATCTTGTCTCAAAAAAAAAAGTGAATTGCCTAAATGTCTAGTAACAGGCTTAAATTTTTAATATTTCCATCTAAAAAGTACATTTTTCTCCTAATTTGACTTCACTTACCTTTCTCAATAAGCACTCCATCTCTTCAGTCTTCATTCAGTTTCAAGTTATGACTTCAGCTCTTTTAGTTATATAAGCACCAAAGGTAAAAGCACTTTTATTGAGAAGGAAATGTGGAGATTTTTACCCTTACCTGACTCAACTCTGGCTAAAGCAACCCAGCTGGTGTTTTAGAAACATTCACCTACCATTTGGCTCGGAAAGTTTTAAACTGAGCAAATGTAATCCATAACTCAAGATGAGACTCTTCAGTATCAAGTTCCCAAATGACCTCAATTACATTGCCCATAGTAATGTGTGACCATTTGTTAAGCTCACAACATTTTAAATTTACAAAGTTTAAATTTTTGACATGATTATTGTTCTTTGATTTTTGCAATATCCCTTCTAGACTTAAACAAAGGAATCTAATAATTCTTTTAATACATTAATAAATTAATTTTTGAAGTAAATTTAATTTGAACAAATAGGACTGATAGTCTATTTGTCGCTCACTGTTCTTTACATCAGTTTTTCACCTCCTTGAATGAAAATCAGGGCAAGTTCCATAGTTTTTCCAGATATCCTTAGGTAATAAAAGTTCCTCTGGTTATTCTAATCTCCCAAATGGTCTTAGTTCATTAATAAAATGTTCAATCCCTGATATTCGCCAAATCTTCCATGTTTACAGTTGAATTTTTGTCCCTTCCACAGCCAAGACTGATTCAGTGGCCAAGCTGTGCATGATAGGCATCTTGACTTACTGCCAACATTGTCCCCCACATCCCATCATCCCCACCTCAACTCTAGCTGAGGCTTCAGGCTGTCATGGTTGGCAGGGAGTGGAACTAGAGAAAGGGTAAGAGCAACAATATGACAAAAAGTTGTCTTCTGAAAGAAGTATATAGCTGACTCATTCTCTCTTGGGCTCATCAACAGGTTCTTGGACAACAGGGGATCTCTTTCCTGCAATTCCCATGCCTGGAGAAAGTATCATCTTAGGCTAAGAGTTCATAACCCCCTCCCACATCTCTGTGATCCGGCCCCACTCTCCCAGCATCTTCCTGCCAAGGCCTCCTCACCATCTAGGTGGGCCTGTACAGCAGGCTCTTTAACAATCTCACATCATTTCTCTCTCACACAGGCCACGCTGCTTCCAGAGAAACCCTTAGCATTTGTTGCAACACCTCTCAAATGTGCAGCCTGTCCCATACCAGGAGCTAATACCCCCCCTTCTGTCAAAGCAAACAGCCAGTCCTAACCGTGCTCAACTATCTTTCCATAGGCATGAACTGAGATAAACACCCCTGCCTCCTCCTCCTTCTCAGAAAATAAAGCATATTTCCCAAACACCATGGTCTGAATATTTGTGGTCCCAAAAATTCATGTTGACATCTTAATCCCAAAGGTGATGGTACTTAAGAAGGGGAGCCTTTGGGAGGTGATTAGGTCATGGGGGCAGAGCCCTCATGAATGGGATTATATACTTATAAAAGAGGCTAGACTGAGATCCTTTGCCCCTCCAAAACACTGATTCTGCCTGTTCCTTGACCTTGGAATTCTCAGGCCCTAGAAATGTCAGAAATAACTTTCTGTTGTTGATAAACCACCCACTTTGTGGTATTTTTGTTACAGCAGTCCAAATAGACTAAGATACCAAACTTGTCCCCAGATTCCTTCTATTCCCAACTGCCTTCTTAAGTCTCCTCAGTAACCCTGATTGGCTGGAGATAGACAATCATCTCAGAGTGAACAAAACAAGTTCTCAGACAACCCTTCTAAAATCCTTGCCTTGGTGGTCCAGAACTTGGATGTAAGTGGCACCTATTATCTATTATCTTGAGACCTGAGCCAGAACTCTTAATACTTTTGCAATACCTATTCAGATAATTAAAAACATATTGGAATATAGCAAAGCTAGTGCTGGAAAATGTGGAAGTAAGCATCACTTTATACTTTTCAGTATATTTTTATTATCCTTTTAGATGCAATATTATGTGTATAAGTAAATCGAAGAGGAGGGGAAATATGTATTTTGCATTGGTACACCACTATTATTAGTGCGCCAGAGAGTTCTTACCACAACACAAAATCCTAGTCATACTACTTAAAGTGACATATCTAGGTGTATGAATTTGATCTTCAATTACCTTGGTGGCCAAATGTGTTCACAGCCTTCCATGGAGTGCCCCAAGACCAACTCAGAAGAATTCACAGGCCCTCAAATGGTGCTAAATGAAAATTTTACTTGCCCTCAGAGATTTGCAGAAGGAAGACAGGCCTCTGAAAACCACTATACTATTTATGTTTTAACTAGAAGTAGCTAAATGTGGTCTACAAAACAAAGTTGGCCCTAGGATTATTGCTAACACTGCATAATTTGGTTGCCTATAAATTAAATTAATATAAAGCTATTTTCTCCCTTCCATAAATATCTTTGTATCTATAATACTGCACTTCTTGTCTTTCCTTCACTTTTTTTTTCAATACCAGTGAGTTGAACCCAGGGCCTTGTGCATGCTAGGCAAGCATTCCACTACTGAACTGCACTCCAGACCCATTTTTATTTTTTATTTTGAGAGAGGATCTTGTTAAATTGTGCAGACTGCCCCTGGCCTTGATCCTCCTGCCTCAGCCTTCCAAGTTGCTGAAATTACAGGAGTGTGCCACAGCAGTTGTCCCTTTGTTTCTATTTTTAAAGAAATAGAAAACATATGGTGGGTATAAAATCTATTCTACCCAAACTACAACAAGGAAGTATTTATCCCTTACTTTTTTCCATTTTGCAAAGCAAATTATAGGAATCTGATATTTTTAGAACAAAACAGACTTTAGGAATAATTTGTTCCAAACTGCTTCTATAACTTTTACTATAGTTGCTGTAACAAATTACAACAAGCTCAATGGCTTAAAACAATTTTTTTCTCTCTCTCTCTCATAGTTATGGAGGCTATAAATCCTAAATCAGTATCACCAGCCAAAATATGGTGTTGGCAGGTCTGTACTCCCTCCAGAGCCTCTAAGGAAGAACCGATTTCTTGCCTCTTTCAGCTTCTGGTGGCTGCTGGCATCCCTTGGCTTGTGGCTGCATCATTCTAATCTCTCTCTCCATGGTCATACTGTCATCTGCTGCTCTGTATGAAATCCAGTTCTTCTTCCCTCTTATAAATGTACTTATCTTTTAACCACATCTGCAAAGACTCTTTCTCCATGGAAGACAGCTTTTACAGGGTCCACAAATTAAGACTCAATACCTTTAGGTACCATTATTCAGCCTACTATATTACTTGTTTTAGTAATAAGGAAGTTGAAACCAAGAGAAGAAATATTTCCCAAAAGTCATACAATTTAGAAGTACACAAAGACACAAATGTCCTGATTCTCAGCTGAGTTTCCTTGCAATGATTCCATGATTGTTTTTAACTTTTGTAAAATTACAAAATACATCTGCACACACACACACACATCTGTTTTTCAAAATTGGCATATGTATGTATTGTTTTTGCATAAACTTTCTATCAATTATTACTCATTCACTTTGCTTTTCATCATTATGTGGTAATCTGTTGCATGAGTTTAGCAAAATATGTATCACCATTCCCATATTGTTAAAAATTTAGATTGTTTCCAGTTTCCTTTGCTAGTAAATACTTGTCCTGCAATGACTATCCTTGTATATCTTTGAATTTTTGTATACATTTATGATTGATTTCTAAAGACAAAATCTTAGAAACACAATTGTACAGGTGACACTATGCAGATGTTTTGGGAAACAAAAGGGAGAAGTTGGCTCCACCCCCCAGCCCCCCAGCCCCAGTAATTCCATAGAGGCAAGAACAGATGTTCAGGGAATGTTCAAGCTGGCAATGTGAAAGGTGACTGTAAATATTATCAAGTTCAATCCTTTTCAAACTTTGGAAGTGTGGAATTCCAAAGAAATGCCACAGGGCACCCAGGAGGACAGAGGGGAGTATGAGTGATTAACTTGGGGGCTCTCCATGTCAGCTTCAAACACAACAGCTCAAATTTTACCTGTTTTATTGTTAGCTTCCACAATATGTTCATGTGTGTGTGTGTTTGTGCATGCACAATGCATGTGTTTAAAAAAACACATGAGACTTACTCTCTTAACAAATTTTAAGGGAGCAGTATGGTATCATTAAGCTCAATATATTGAGCACAATCTTGTACAGCAAATCTTTAGGACTTTTCATCTTGCAAAACTGAAACTCTCTACCCATTGAACAGCAATGGAAGGAATAAGGAGCTGTTGTTCAATGGGTATCAAATTTGGCCAAAAGCTGCCTTCATATATATCTTAAATTTGGCTTAAGCGTTTTTCTATGCAGAGGTAACTATAACTCAAGTTGATATATAAACAGATTGTAACCTATTCTTTTTTTTTTTTCTGTGTGTGTATGTGTGGTACTGGGGGTTGAACCCAGGGCCTCGCACCTGCATGCTTTGCAAGTGCTGGACCTGCCAAGCTGTGCCCCCAGCCCATTTTTTTACTTTTTGAGACAGGGTCTCGCTAAGTTACACAGATTGCCTCTAGTCTCGAACTTGTGATCCTCCTGCCTCCACCTCACAGGCTGCTGGGATCACAGGCGTGCACCACCACACCTGGCTCTATTGTAACCTATTCTTGTAACAAGTAACTGAATCTCAGCCAATCACAAGCAGCCCACTATTTAATCCATGTTCAAATAAAACACACGTGAGCTATAACCAATCTTTGGGCTATATGTAGCCACTTCCATTCTGTATGTCACCTCTTTTTCTCTGCCTATAAATACAACCTGCCCATATGGTGAGTTGAAGCATTCTGAGTCATTTTTGGTCCCAATTGCTACCTAATTCTAGAGTTAAAAATAAAACCAATTAAGAGCTATGAAACTAGATGGATTATAATTTTGTCTTTTAACAATATAAATATTTAAAAGAGCTTCTCTTGGAAACAAAAATTTGAGCAAAAGATATATATGTGTGTGTGTGTGTGTGTGTGTGTGTGTGTGTGTGTGTATATATATATATATATGGCTGGGATTTAGCTCAGTTGGTAGAGCGTTGTGCTGCAGTCTCTAAGGTCCCGAGTTCAATTCCCAGCACCGCAAAAATGGGAGAAGGGCCTGCCAATCCACTCCCAAGGCAATCCTGAAACAGTCAGCCATTGAAAACCCTACAAGGGTCGCTATGCGTCGATACCGACTTGACGGCACCTAACAACAACAATAACAACATATATATATACATATATTTATTTATATATATTTTATATATAAAAATATATTTTATATTTAAAATATTTATATATATTTATATGTTTTTATATATTATATATTTTTATACATACATATTTATATATATATCTCATATAATATATATATATATATATATATATATATATATATATATATATATATAATAAGTTGTTGTTAGGTGCCATCAAGTCAGGTCCAACTCATAGCAACCCTATGTACAACAGAATGAAACACTTCCCAACATTGTGCCATGCCTGGCACTATGCCAATGCTTCTCTGCTGTTTATAGGGTTTTCAGTGGCCGATTGTTTCAGGATTATTTCAGGAGTGACCTGCCAGGTTCTTCTTCTATTTTTGTGGTTCTGGGAATCAAACCCAGGTCCTCAGAGAGCACAGAGAAGCACCCTACCAACTGAGCTAAACCCCAGTGCACGCACGCTCTCTCTCTCTCCCTCTCCCTCCCTCCCTCCCTCTCTCTCTCTCTCTCTCTCTCTATATATATATATATATATATATGTGTGCCACTAGTATGCCACTAGATAACCTTCACTTTCTTTCTTTCTTTTTTTTTTTTTTTTTGGAAGTGCTCAGGCGTTGAACCCAGGGCCTCATGTTTGCATGCTTTGCAAGTGCTGTACCACTGAGCCATACCCTCAGCCCTTTTTTTTCTTTTTTTCTTTTTAACTTTTTATTTTGAGACAGGGTCTCACTAAATTATGCAGACTTCCCCTGGTCTTGAACTTGTGATCCTCCTACCTCTGCCTCCTGAGTTGCTAGGATTACAGGCTTGGGCCACCACTCCTGGCTTGACCTTCACATTGTTATCAGCCTCACTGTCTTGGCTTGTAGTAAGATTTCCATAAATGTCGGTGGAATTAAGCCCCTTGTCCAAGTAAACACAGCTGGATAGTAGCCAAGCAAATGCAGGAAGAAGGGTTTTCAGATTCTCAGGCCAGTGATATTATTGCCATTGTCACATATTTTATAGTTCCTATGGACCAAAGTTTATTAAATGTCTTCTGAATAATTGTTCTAATCTTCTCCTTCATGTGAAAATAGGTGCACCCTTCAGTTTACGGTTGCTCATGGTTCACTGCCTTGGCTTTCGCAAGGATAACCTTGAGTTGAGATGGGATAGGAGGTCCTCTGAGAACTTGAAGAGGATCCTTAGCTATGGTAACATTTGTTGTTGTTGTTAGGTGCCATCGAGTCGAGTCCACTCATAGTGACCCTATGTACAGCAGATCGAAACTCTTCCCGATTCTGTGCCAGGCAAACGATCTTATTTATGTTTAAGCACATTGTTGTAGACACTGTGTCAATCCATCTGGTGGAGGGTTTTCCTCTTTTGCGTTGACCTGCCACTCTCCCAAACATGATGTCCTTCTCCAGGGATTGATCTCTCCTGACTACATGTCCGAAACATGTAAGACGCAGTTTGGCCATTCTTGCTTCCAAGGAGCACTCTGGTTGCACTTCTTCTAAGACAGATTTGTTCGTTCTTTTGGCAGTCCATGGTATATTCAATAGATGTCTCCAGCACCACAATTCAAAAGCATCAATTCTTTTTCTGTCTCTCTTGTTCAATGTCCAGCTTTCACAACCATATGATGCCACTGAAAATACCATGGCATGAGTCAGACGCACCTTCGTCTTCAATGTGACATCTTTGCTTTTCAATACTCTAAAGAGATCTT
>VMDO01027308.1:0-25437 GCA_007922755.1 Pedetes capensis
CTAGAAGAAGTACAACCAGAGTGCTCCTTGGAAGCAAAAATGGCCAGACTGCGTCTTACATATTTCGGACATGTAGTCAGGAGAGAACAATCCCTGGAGAAGGACATCATGTTTGGAAGAGTGGCAGGTCAACGCAAAAGAGGAAAACCCTCCACCAGATGGATTGACACAGTGTCTGCAACAATGGGCTTAAACATAATTAAGATCGTTTGCCTGGCACAGAATCGGCAAGTGTTTTGATCTGCTGTACATAGGGTCGCTATGAGTCGGACTCAACTCGACGGCACCTAACAACAACAAAAATGGTAGGGATATTGAACATTTTTTTCATGTTATTCTTGGTCATTTGAAGTTCTTCTTTTGAGAACTGTCTGTTCACTTCTTTTGTCCACTTATGTATTAGGTTATTTGTTGTCTTGGAATTTGCTTTCTTGAGTTTGTTACTCTTGAAATTAGTCCACTATCAGATGTGTTGGATGCAAAGACTTTTTTCCCATTCAGTGCCTCTCCCTTAACTCTATTGATTGTTTCCTTTGTTGAATAGAGCATTTAAATTTCATGTGCTGGGATTCCCAAGGAGATAGAGAATTCCCCAAACATGGCCAGTCCCAGGAGCTCATCTAGCTCACTTAGAATCCTATGGGGCAAGATAGCAATGGGTCACCTTTGCTATACATCCAGGTATCTCACTCTTCCCCTCTCTCATCAAGTGGGCCAAGACTGCACCCAAGGTATGATAGCTCTAAAGCCTCCCTGGTACTCAATTGGTCATTTCTGATCCAACCCTGTTCCCCTGATTGGCTGGCTATCAGGCCATATAAACTCTGGAGTTCAGAGTTCAGCAGCCACTTATGAACACCATCCAAGAAATCCACCAGGTCTTTGGGGTTCCTTAGGAGCCCAGGGCTCATTTACTCATCTGCCTAGCCTTCAGCCTTCCTCCAAACTGCCTCATCACATGTCAAACTGCCTGCCACCTCTATCTGACCCCAACCTCTACAATGCTGGATCTCCAACACAGACCTACAGCTTCTTGAGGCAAGACTCTGGGATTTAAGTTCAGGGCCTCGGCAATGGTGAAAGCTGCGAGCTGGAAGAGCAAGGACGCCCGGGAGGTTCTGCCCCAGGCCCAGAGATAGCAGCTGAGCACTTCCCCTCTCCACCTCCCCTTTCCCCTCTCCCTAACCCTCCACTCCTTTCCCCTCCTTTGTGAATAAACCTGTCCTCTCCTGTGTGTGATGTGATGCTCTGTTCTCTGGCCACAGCCTCACCACTGGGTGCAGCATTGGGGTACCTGTCTCTAGCTTCCACCCACAATGTAGAAAAAGAGAAACCCCAGGAAGAACCCCACATTCGTGTAATCTTGCTTGTCAATCTTGGTGCCATTTCCAGGGCAATTGGAGTCTTATTAAGGAAATACTTTCTTATGAGGGATTGCTATGTGTCAGACCTAGCAACAACAAAAACATACATGGGAGCATGTTTCCTACCTTTTCTTCTAGGAGTTTTAAGATTTCCAGTTTTATTTTGAGGTCTCATCCATTTCAAATTGACTTTTGTGAAAATTGAGAGCTATGAGTCTATTTTCTGCAAATGAATATCCAATTTTCCAAGAACCATTTGTTGAAGAGGCTATCTTTTCTATGTTGAATGTCCTTAGCACCTTTGTCAAAAATCAGGTGCCTATAGTTGTCTGTGGGTGTATTTATGAGTCTTTGGTTATGTTCCATTAGTCTTTAAGCCTATTTTTGTGCCAGTTCCGAGATTTTTTGCCACTATATACCTGCAGTATAGTTTGAAGTCAGGTATTACAATCTTGCCTGCACTGTTTTTGTGGATTAAGATTGTTTTTGCTATATATTGTGTTTTGTGTTTCTATGTGAGTTTTAGGATTTTTTTCCTATTTCTGCAAAGTCTGTGAATGGAATTTTAATGGGGATTGCTTTAAATCTGTAAATTATTTTTGACAATATAGCTATTTTTACAATATTAAGTCTCCTAATCCATGAGCAGGGGAAGCCCTTCTATTTCTAGTATCCTCTGCAAATTCTTTCTTTCTTTATTATTTTGAAGTTTTCCTTGTGGAGATCTTCAGGGTCTTTGGTTAGATTGATTCCTAAGTATTTAATTTTTAGAGGGCTATTATGAATGAGATTGTTGCCTTAATTTCCTTCCCTTCCTGTTTACTAGTTGTGTAAAGGAAGGCCACTGCCTTCTGAATGCTAATTTTGTATCCTGCTAATTTGCTGAAGGAATTAATTAGCTCTAAGTGCTTTCTAGAGGAATTTTTGGTGTCCTTTAGGTAAAGGATCATTTTGTCCATGAATAAGGATAATTTGACCTCTACTTTGCCTCTCTGTATCCTTATAATTTCTTTCTCTTGTCTGATTACTCTGGCTAGGACTTCTATCACAATATTAAATATGAGAGGGGAGAGTGAACACCTTTGTCTTCTTCCTGATCTAAGACAGAACGGTTTCAATTTTTCCACATTTCATAAGATACTGGTTAGTATCTGGCTATAGGTTTCTATAGATGGCATTCATGATGTTGAGGTATTTCCCTATTATGCAAATATTCTCCAGGACTTTTATCATGAAATGATGTTGCACTTTGTCAAAGACCTTCACAGTATCAATTGAGATGATCAAGTGATTTCTGGTTGCAAGTCTCTTGATACGTTAATTACACTGATCAATTTTCATGTTTATCTAGACTTGCATCTATAGAATGAAGCCCACATGATCATGGTGTATGATCTTTTTTATGTGTTGCTGAATTTGGTTTGCCAGAATTTTATTGGGAATTTTTGCATCAATGTTTATCGGGGAAATTGATTCTATGGTTCTCTTTGAAGTGTCCTTGCCCAGTTTTGGTATCAGGGTGATACTAGTTTTATAGAATCAGTTTGGAAGTGTCATTTCATTTTCTATTTTATGAAATAGTTGGAGGAGAATAAGTATTCTTCTTTGAAGGTTTGATAGAATTCTGCTGCAAACCTATTGGAACCTGGACTTTTATTTGTTGAGATATTTTTTATTACTATCTCTATTTCAGAGAATGTAAGAGGTCTATTTAAATTGTCCTCTGGGCTTAGTTTTGGTAATTCATTTGCATTAAGGAATTTATCCATTTCTTCTGTATTTTTGTTTTTTAGAAGGACATTTTCTCAAAGTATTCCCTGTTGATCTGGATTTCATTGGTATTCATAGTTATGACCCCAGTCTCATCTCTGATTTTTAAAATTTCAGTCTTTTCTCCCTTTCTTTTGGAGAGACTGGCTAGGGGGTATCTATTTTATCAGCCTTTTCAAAGAAAAAGCTCTTAGTCTCATTAATGCCTTGAATTATCTTTCTAGTTTCTAATTGGCCAAGCTTAATAATATCTGTTGAGTATTCCTGTTGGAGTTGACTCTTTGTTGGCCTTCTAGTGCCTTAAGATGTTTCATCAAATTATTTAATTGGGCCTTCCCTAGTTTATTGATGAACTTTTCTCTTAGGACTGTTTTACTGTATCCCATAAATTTTGGTAAGATGTGTTTTCATCCTTGTTTGATTGCAGAAATTTTTAAATTTCCTTCCTGCCTTCTTTGATGAATCATTGATCATTCAGCAGTTTATTATTTACTCTCCATGAATTAATAACATTTCTGAAATTTTTCTTGATTTTAGTTCTAGTTTTATTCATTGTGATCTGATAAGGTACAGGGGATAATGCCTTTGTGTGTGTGTGTGTGTGTGTGTGTGTGTGTGTGTGTGTGTGTGTGTGTTTGAGCACATTTTTGTTGACTAAAGTGTGGTCTAACTTAGAAAAAGTTCCATGTGGTGTTGAGAAGAATGTGGATTCCACATCTGATGGATGGAATATTCTGTACATCATAAGGTCCCATTGGTCTATGGTTCTATTTAAGTCCATCATTTCTCTGCAGAGTTTTTGCTTTAATGATCTTTCTTTTGGCAAAAATGGGGTATTGAAAACTCCCATAATTATTATGTCTGACCTGATGTGTTCCTTTTTCTCCAATAAAAATTTTTATGTAGCTAAGTGCACCTGTATTTGGTGAGTAAATAGTAAGTATTTTTATGGATTCCTGGTTAACCGTTCCTTTTGCTAATATATAGTGACCTTCTTTATTTCTTCTGATTAGCTTGGAATTGAAGTCTAAGTTGTCAGACTACTCCTTCTTTTTAAAAAAATTTTTAAATTTCCACATGCTTGGTATATAGTTTTCCAGCCTTAATTTTTCACCTTCTATGGTCTTTATGGTTGAGGTGAGTCTTGTGAATACCACACATCCAGGGTTTATGTTTTTTAATTCAACATGCCAGTCTATGCTTCTTGGATGGTTAGACTATTTACATTGAGAGTAATTATTGAGAGGAACTTATTATTCTGCATCAATTTGGTGTTTGATTCTATTTTTTGATTCACATTTAGCATATTTTCTCATGTTTATTATTCATTCCTTTGATCTTGTATTTAGGGTTGTCTTACCACTCCCATCACAGTGTTATATTGAGGATTCTCTACAATGCTACTTGGCGGTTGTGAATTGTTTAAACAAGTCAATATAGTGGAATGTCTTGAACTCACTATCTATTTTAAAAGTAACTTTGCTGGGTAATGTAATCTTGGTTGGCAGTTATTCTTTTTTGAGACTTGAATGAGGTCTGACCAAACTTCCCTTTCCTTTAAGGCTGTTGTTGAGAAATCTACTGTTATCCTGATGGATTTTCTTTTGTAATTGAGTAGATATTTCTCTCTTGTAGCTTTTAGAATAGTTTCTTTACTTTCTAAGCTTAACATTCTAATTATAATGTGTCATGGAAAGGAGGAACTCTATTTGGAGTTCTGAAAGTTTCAGTTGTATAGGCATCTAATTCTTCCTTTATATTTGGGAAATTTTCATCTAAAATCTCTTTGAATTGATTTCCTAATCTTCTCATGTTGTTTTCAGCTCCTTCATGAACCTCCTGAATTCATAGGTTGAGCCTTCTCATTTTATCTAAGACCTCTTGAAAATCTTGATCTTTCTTTCTTTGCATGTGAGTAGATAAGATCCTCAACTTTTTCTTCCATATAAGCTATCCTGTTTTTGGCTTCCTATAGTCTGGATACTGAAGATTCTACTGTAATATTAAGTTGGTTGACTTTGCTTTACATCTCTAGGATTTCTGTTTGATTCTTCTTCAGAATCTCACTTCCTTTGGTGAATTTTTCTTCCAAGTTAGATATATTTTTGTCCAGTGAATCAATTGCTCTCATGATGGTGTCTTTGAGGTGTTTCAACATATTTATAAGCAGGGTTTTAAATTCTTTATGTGGCATCTCCACAAAGCCACTTACTTTGAAATTATCTTTTGAGAGGCTTTGATCTATTGGATCTTCCCATTCAGGTTGACCTTTCATGTTGCATGTGTTTTTCTGTTGAGGTTTGCCCATTGCTTGGTCTGGGTGTTAGGTCTCACTGCTTCCTCACACAAGGCTGAATGATGAAGGGTCACTGATATTTCTCCCTGGCACCACGTTAAGTCTCAGCCTCCATATCCAGTTCATACCTCTCACTGTAACCTTTGTAGTCAGCACTGCCTTTTTTGTTTCTCTTCATCCTTTGCAGTCCTAGCCCCCACAGCCTAAACTGTATCTCTTAGGCTCCCTGGTCTCATGCTGCTTTTTATCTCTCTTGGTACTCTTGGGCCCTAAATGCTCCATTGCTTGAGCTATATTTTTTAGCCTTACTGGACTTGCAGTGCACTTTTGCTGCATCACAGTGCTCCTGGGCCTTAATGGTGCCACTGCCTGAACTGCCTCTTTTAGGCCGGCTGGTCCTGCAGCATCTTTTCTCTGCATTGAATTTGCTCCTGAGCCCTAAAAATACCACAGCTTAAACGGTGTCTCTTAGGCTCCCTGGTCTTGCAGTACCAATTCCCTGGGTCCTGCCAGAACTGTTTTTCTTAGACTCACTCATCCTGTGATGCCACTTGTGTGGGCCACCAACAGTTCCTCTATGAACCATCTCTGTTAGGCTCACTGGCCCTGTAGCACCCCTTCTCTGAGCTGCAGTGCTCTCAGGCCCTAAATGTACCTCAGCCTAAACACCCTTTCATAGGCTCAGTGTTTCAGCAGCACCAGCCTGTTCCCCTCCATCCCCTGAACTTACCACCATTCAGTCTGCCTCCCTCCAGCTTGTGGTTCCAGTGGTGTCAGAAGCCAGGGGGGCAACAGTCTCTCCCCAGTAAAAAGAAAAAAAAAAACCAATACAGTCCCAGGTTCCAAGACCTGCAGGGGGTGTATGAAGCCTGGCCTCCTTCCAGGAGACTCCTGTAACCATCCACTTGCTTTTTCCACAATATCTCTTGCCAGCTGCACATTTTACCGGGAGGGGCTTGTGTCCTCTAACACCTTTTGCTGTTGATTTCTTTTGATTTCTTTGAGTTGAGAATTCTGCTGAGTCACCCTGCCATTTCCTCCCCTTCTTTGTCATTTTAATCTCCACTATTTGGTTAGTTGTCCTTGTGAGGTCCTTTGTAAAAAAATAAATAAATAAAATAAAATAAAATAAAGGTGCTCTCCACTCTTTTTTTGTTTTGTTTTGGGTAGAGAACTTTGTGAATTTCCCTTTTTCTTCCTCAGTTGAACTGTGGCTGTTAACCATCCACCATCTTCATGGGAACTCAACAAAAAAATTCCTGTGAATTGGTGAAACTAGTGGTCTGGATTCTGTCTCTACGGGACATGATAAAAAACTTCTCTTACTTAGAGGAGGAAAGCAGGGTAACCAAGATGTTTCTTTAACCTAAGGAGAAACAATTGGAGATAGTGGACTATAATCCAGTGCCTGTACAGTTTCATTGCATATATAAATTAAGAATTGTTTTTAAAAATTCAGATTTTGACAGGATTGAGAAAGTCACATTTTTTTAAAATCAGAATCTCAAAAGTTTTGATGAGGTTTCTCCCCAGATTAAAATTTGAGATGCATTGTTTTAGAGGCTAACATTGATCTTGGTTTGAAATACTCAAAAGGATTTTCTAAAAGACAATGAAACATCTGAGTGATGGAAAAATTAGATCATGTAGATGAAAAAAATTGAAAATCATTATACATATGAACAGAAAATATTTTGTTTCCCATGAGATTTTTTATGCTTCCTCATGCCTATGGTCCTTATTGTTCACTTATTGGCTTATTAATTATTTGTCTTGCAATCAGCTTTCAGTTGCTTTTTGAAAGTACCAGAATAGGGGACAGTGCTGTGCTGAAGGCATGTTTCTCCCAATGCCTATTGTTTCACACCCAGATTAGATACACTGCTTTTTCCTGCAAACCCTTAATCCCATAAAAAAGTCTCAAGGAGAAAAGGGAGATTCCATGGTCACTGAAGTTTGATCAACATTAGATAGACTGGTCTGCTCCTACAGATTCACAATGCCTGTTAGTACATGAAAGATTCTCAGCAGTCTTGTAGTACACTATTTGTTACTTGGTAATCATATTTTAGTTATAATCTATTAATTTAATGGAAACAGTTTTTTTAGAAAGCTTTTGATTTAATAATTCTTACAATGAATAAAAATGTGTTGCAGTGATGCTAAGAAGATCATGAATTATATAGGCTCAGATTTTTCTCTTATTTTTATTTGTTCTCTTAGTGTTCAGTTCATTATTTAATACACAGTAGTCAACAAAAAACTTTTCCCCCAATAACCATTTCTTGACTGAATGAGTCTATTACATTTGTGTGGTGGATAGACGTGCCACTACCTTGGATGATAATAGACTCCAAAGGGGACAGGAAGAGAGCAGCAGCACTCAAGTCCATGATCTATTATTATGCTATTGTTTATTGGAGTACTTCTGTGAGTGGGAGCTCTGCAATTTTGCAAATGTCTTTTCCATTAATGAGAATAATCTTTACATTATCATACAGTGAAAATTCACATTAATAATAGCTTTCATGACTTTATCACTAGGAATGATATTTAGGAAACAATTGATGACATGGTATCAAAGATTGAAATCTTGTAAATATCAAAAAGCAGAACACTTCTAAACTATAGGACCATTGTATGAGTATGACATCAACCCAGGAGCAAGTCCTCAAATGGATTAAGAAACAAACACTTATGATCGAAGAAAAAAAATGCAGTGACTATAAATTGACTGGGAACTAATGCCAGACCAGACCAGTTTCTTTTTCATGCAATATGTATTGCATTCGAAAGCTGGGGAATGCTCATCATAGCAATATTATAACTTGATTTGGGGAAAACATTTTATAATTTCTCATTGTTATGTTTAAGGACAAGATGATAGTAGAGTTATAGGAAAAGCAGAACTTATTAGCAGTTGTGCAGAGGTACATGAATCAGAAAGAGGAGTGAAATACAAAGTATCTAAACTCTTCCTTTTCTAATGACCTGGTAATTTGCTGTTTCTACAACTAAACCTTAAACAAGATCCTCCCTCACTTCTGCTTTTTCCCCTCATCCTGCTTCTTCTAACTTTGCTAGTCACCTTTCCATAGAACTCTGTCTAGGATTAGTTATCTCCTAATCTTCTTGATTAGCTCACACTTGTTAAGCACGGAGAAAGAATAACATTCACTCCTAGATACATTTGTAATTAGAGCCTTTCAAAGGCATTACAAGACAAGTTCTGTAATTTGGAAAAAATATTAACAGTTCATTCAATTGCTGTTAAATTAGCCAAAAAAGCAAAACATTTTAGATGGTTATTCATGATCATTAAGTTAACCATCCAGTTATTTGAGCTGGTGTAAATATATACAACTACTTCAGCATATGGATTTTCACAAAAATGTTTGTAAACATAATTCTATCCCCTTAACCTCTATGCCCCCACATCTCTGTTAGTTTGCCGCACTGTGGGGACTTGTGTGTTGTGATGAGGCTGAGAGCTCTGCCACTGTTACCTCAGATATGAACAAGGTTACCCATGGTGGACAGGTTTTCAGCTGAGCTTCCAGACTAAGATAGACTAGGGAGTAGTACGTGGTGAACCACTCCCGAAACAACTAGCCATTGAAAACGCTATGTATAGCAAAGAAACACTGTCAGATATAGTGCCAGAAAATGAGGCCCCCAGGTGGAAGGCACTCAAAAGACTACTGAGGAAGAGTTGCCTCTTCACAGTAGAGTCTATGGTGATGATTGAAATGGAGTAAAACCCCAGGGACCTCCATTTGCTGATGTGGCATGACTCAACATGAGGAGAAATAATTGGAAACACCCATTAATAATTGAAACATGGAATGTACATAGTATGAATCTAGGAAAATTAGAAATCGTTAAAAGAGAAACGGAATGCATAAATATTGACATTCTAGGCATCAGTGAGATAAAATGGACCGGGATAGGCCTTTTTGAATCTGATAATCACATGGTCTACTATGCTGGGAATGATAAACTAAAGAGAAATGGGGTTGAATTCATCATCAAAAAAGACATTTCAAGATCTGTCGTGAAATACAATGTTTTCAGTGATAGAATAATCATACACCTACAAGGAGGCCAGTTAATATGACTATTATTCAAATTTATGCACCCACCACTAAGGCCACAAATGAAGAAAGGGAAGACTTCTATCAGCTTCTATAATCTGAAATACATCAAACATGCAATCAAGACATACTGATAATCACTGGTGACTGGAATGCAGAGGTGGGAAACAAAGAAGACTCAGAAGTTGGAAAATATAGTCTTGGTGACAGAAACAAAGCTGGAGATCGCATGATAGAATTTTGTCAGACCAATGACCTTTTCACTGCAAATACATTTTTTCAACATCATAAACAGAGACTATACAAATGGACTTCACCAGATGGAACATACAGGAATCAAATTGACTATATATGTGGAAAGAGATGATGGAAAAGCTCTGTACAAAATGTCAAACCAAGACCAGGTGCTGACTGTGAATCAGACCATCAACTTCTCATATGCAAGTTCAAACTGAAGCTGAAGAAAATTAGAACAAGTATACGAGAGCCATGGTATGACCTTGAGTATATCCCACCTGAGTTCAGAGACCACTTCAAAAATAGGTTGAATGCATTAGACACAAATGGCAGGAGACCAGAAGAGTTGTGGCATGACATAAAAGATATCATTCAAGAAGGAAGCAAAAAGTTCTTAAAAAGACAAGGAAAAAAGAAAAGACCAAATTACATGTCCAAAGAGACACTGGACCTTGCCCTTGAACGTCCAGCAGCTAAAGCAAAAGGAAGACATGATGAAGTTAAGGAACTAAACAGAAGACTTCAGAAGGCAGTTCGAGAAGACAAAAACAAATATTATAATGACATGTGCAAGGAGCTGGAGGCAGAAAACCAAAAGGGAAGAACATGCTCTGTGTTTCTCAAGCTTAAGGAAGTGAAGAAAAAATTCAAGCCTCAAGTGGCAGCAGTGAAAGGTTCTACAGCGAAATTATTAAATGATGCCGGAAACATCAAAAGAAGATGGGAAGAATACACAGAGTCATTATACAAGAAGGAATCGGTAGATGACCAACCATTCCAAGAGGTTGCATATGAAGAGGAACCAATGGTGTTGAAGGACGAAGTGGAAGCTGCCTTGAAAGAACTGGTGAAACACAAGGCTCCAGGAATGGATGGGATACCAATAGAGATGTTTCAACAAACAGATGCAGCACTGGAGGTGTTTACATGTTTATGCCAAGAGATTTGGAAAACTGCTACTTGGCCAACTGACTGGAAGAGATCCATATTTGTGCCTATTCCCAAAAAAGGGGATCAACCTGAATGTGCAAACTATTGGACAATATCATTAATATCGCCCACCAGCAAAATTCTACTAAAGATCATTCAGAAGTGACTGCAGCAGTATATAGACAGGTAATTACTGGAAAATCAAGCAGGATTCAGAAGAGGGTGGGGAACCAGGGACATCATTGCTGATGTCAGGTGGATTTTAGCTGAAAGCAGAGAATATCAAAAAGATGTCTATCCATGTTTTATTGACTACGCAAAAGCATTTGATTGTGTGGATCACAACAAATTATGGATAACACTTTGGAAAATGGGAATACCAGAACACCTAATTGTGCTCAGGAGAAATCTGTACATGAACCAGGAGGCAGTTGTTCGAATAGAACAAGGAAACACTGAGTGGTTTAAAGTTGAGGAAGGTGTGCGCCAGGGCTGTGTACTTTCACCCTATCTCTTCAATTTATATGCTGAGGAAATAATCCTTGAAGCTGGACTTTATGAGGAAGAAAGCGGCATCAAGATTGGAGGAAGACTCATTAACAGCCTGTGTTATACAGATGACACCACTCTGCTTGCTGAAAGTGGAGAGGATTTAAAACATTTACTGATGAAGATCAAAGATCATAGCCTTCAATATGGGTTACTACTAAACATGAACAAAACAAAAATCCTGACGACTGGGTCAGCACGCAACTTCACAATAAATGGAGAAAAGATTAAGATTATCCAAGATTTTGCTTTGCTTGGCTCTATAATTAACACCCATGGAAGCAGCAGTCAAGAAATCAAAAGACACATTTCTCTAGGAAAAGCTGTGGCAAAAGATCTCTTCAGAGTATTGAAAAGCAAAGATGTCACATTGAAGACGAAGGTGCGTCTGACTCATGCCATGGTATTTTCAGTGGCATCATATGGTTGTGAAAGCTGGACATTGAACAAGAGAGACAGAAAAAGAATTGATGCCTTTGAATTGTGGTGCTGGAGATGGACTGCCAAAAGAACCAACAAATCTGTCCTATAAGAAGTGCAACCAGAGTGCTCCTTGGAAGCAAGAATGACTAGACTTAATCTTACATATTTCAGACATGTGGTCAGGAGAGAACAATCCCTGGAGAAGGACATCATGTTTGGGAGAGTGGCAGGTCAAGGCAAAAGAGGAAAACCCTCCACCAGATGGATTGACACAGTGACTGCCACAATGGGCTTAAACATAAATAAGATCATTTGCCTGGCACAGAATCGGGAAGTGTTTCGATCTGATGTACATAGAGTCACTCTGAGTCGGACTCTACTCTACGGCACCTAACAACAACAACAACCCTCTATGCAGTTAATCACATATATATGTGTACTGGTTGAAGAAAGCCTAATTTACCACAAAGTTAGAAATTGTCGGTATGAGAGTTTTATTCTTATATTACTAATGTTTCTCAATATTTCTTTTTAATCTTTCATGTTTTTGCATATAAATTTTTAAAAAGTAATACCTTATTATTTTAATGAAGTTGTTTTGCATTATTATTTTTTAAAAATAGCCACAGGTCTTTAGAATGAAAATAAAAATATACCTTCAACTCATTTTTGCTGCTTGTCATTTCTCAGGGAGCATGTTAACATCCTGTACTGAACTAGGAATCTGCCCTTATTGTTGTATCAGTGTGTTTGTTCCCAACACACTCCAGCTGACCTCTCTTTTGATACCTTCCTCCCATAGCTCTCACACACTTTGAGGCATCTTACTATACAGCTTAGGACTCACAATAGAGTCTAACCGCCCTGAAGTCATACCTCACCCATGTCACTTGCTATGATGGCTGATTTCATTTGACAACTTCACTGGGCTACAGGTTATCCAGACATTTGGTCAAACATTTCCCCAGTATGTGTATGAGGCTGTTGCTGGATGAGATCAGTATTTGACTTCATTGATTTAGTAAAGCATATTTCTGTTCCAGTTTTAAATAGACCCCA
Source organism: Pedetes capensis (assembly GCA_007922755.1). Lineage (NCBI taxonomy): Eukaryota > Metazoa > Chordata > Mammalia > Rodentia > Pedetidae > Pedetes > Pedetes capensis. The sequence goes on from VMDO01027308.1 coordinate 12,723, forward strand.
TCTAATTTGTTGAAGTCCTGAACAAAACGAGAAAGGCTCACTAAGAAAGAATTCTCTTCCTCTGCCTGTCTCATAGCTTGGGTGTTGTTTTTCACCTGCCTTCAGACCAGGTCTCCTAAAATGCCTTGAGACTCAGACTGAAACTCTACCATTGGCTCCCCCTGGATCTGGACTTCTGAGTTTCCATAATTGCAAGAGCCTGTCTATCTCCATCTATCTACCTGTCATTTATCTATCTATCTGTCTATCTATCTATATCTATCATATATATTTGTCCATCCATCCACATGTGCTATATGTTTTATTTCTTCAGAAAACCCTGAGTAATAGACTTACTATTTATTTGATCTTAGGCATGTAATTTATTCCCTATTCTTCATGTTTTTCTTTTTTTATTTTTAATCTGTAAATACTTGACTCACTTCCCAGAATCCACTAGCACCCTGCCCACAGTCAAGGACTGAAGTGGTTTCTCTCCCAGGCTCTGGGGTACTAGCCACTGATGACTCACAGCTGAGTCCCCTGCTGGAGGTTGCCCTCTGCTCTTGCCCAAGGCCTCAACTCTTCTTGGGGCAGCTTACATCCAGTTACTATCACTGAGGGCATATCTGCCCCCAGCCACTTTGCTTAACTTTGTACAACCCTGCAAGGCCATCTTGCTCGAGAGATCCCTGGGTAATGACTGAGAACTTTGTTCTGACTGTGCCACTGAACAATTTTTCCTCTCTTACTTGCTTCCCTTCCTCAGCATGTGCTCTCCAGGGAACCTGATGTGGGACAGTGTCTACTTCATAATAATTATAGCTGGGCGCAGTGGTGCACACTTGCAATTCCAGGGACTTAGGAGGTAGAGGCAGGAGGATCAAAGGTTAGAGGACAGAGGTAGCCTGTGTAACGTAGCAAGACCCTGTCTCAAGATAAACATTTAAAAGGGGTCAAGAGTGCAGCTCAGTGGTAGAGCAAGGCCCTGGGTTCATCTCCCCAGTAGAGCATTTAATTAATTAATTAATTATTTATTTAAAAAGGCAACAATAAAATTAGTTGTGAGATTTAAGTAAGGCAAAATTTTAACTCATGTTGGCTGTTAAAAATAATTATTTAAAAAAAAATATACTGACCATATTTTCAGCCCCAATGCTTTTAGAGTTATAATCAGTATGTAATCCTGGAATCAAATTGGTTTTGAAATCAACTGAGTTTGAAATCTGGTTCCATCACTTATTAGATATCTAGCAATTTACTGTGTCTGAGTTTCCTTATTGGAAATAAGTAAAGATGATTGCTTATTATAAGGTTATTTGATGCTGAAATAAACAACATACATATAAAGGGCTTAGAATAGTGCCTGGATCACAGAAAGTTCTGTTATTATAAATAAAAGTCATATGATCATTGTTGCTTACTTAACCCCAGGGATAAAATAAGATATCTCTATAGCAACATTCACTTCTGGGCATCTACTGTTTGAGACCAACATCAGCTACAGAAGCTATCCTAGACTATTCCTAATTCAAAACAAAATCATACATGGACAGAAATAATTAAGCAGGAAAAAAATGAGAATTTAAGAAGGTGGTAAATTGTAGAGACTTCCCTTACTTTAAAAAGTTCTAGGATTTAAAAAAAAAATCTTCATTTGCTAATTTTAGCCAAATAATTTAATCTTGGTCATTTTTTTGTCAGGTAATTTTGACTTTAATTGAATTAATAGTGACATAAGTCAGGGAAGGTCAGTCTGAGTGGGTTATAAATGTGAGGCAGAGCATTATACCAAGGAGGAAATGAAGGAATAAAATTTAGGACTATGTAAGACTTAGACACCCACAGGCATGCCCATGTGTGTACACACACACACACACACACACACACACACACACACACACACACAGAATTTATCTGATTCATCTTTTAAATACACTTTTCATTTTAGAAAAAGTGTTGGGTTATAGAAAAGTTGCAAAGACAGCATCTATCTGCCTTTCATTCTGTTTTTCCCAATGTTAGCAAAACCATAGTACATTTGTCAAAACTAAGATATTAATTTTGCCAGAACACTATCAACTCAACTGAAGCCTTTATTAATATTTCAAGTTTCCATTAATGTCCTTCTATGTTCCAAAAGCCAAGGACATAACATTGCATTTGTTCAACCATCTTGTCTTATTCTCCTCTGATCTGTGACAGATTCTCAGTCTTTTCTTATTTTCTATGACTTTGAAGGTTTTGAAGAGTACTCTTTAGGTATTTCCTAGAATGTCCTTCCATTTGGATTTACCTGATGTTTATATAAGGATGGCAAATTTTTGGGAAGAATACCACAAAGAGATTGTTTTCTCATCACATTGTGTCAGGGGATGCATGACATCAAGATGCTTCTGTGAAATTGGTCGCTTGATTGTGGTGATATGACAAATTTCTTTTTTTATGTAACAAGTTCTCCCAAACTTAGTTGTTTGAAACCACCATATACATTTACTATCTGATAGTTCTATAGGTTAGACCTACAACAACATGTATGTCACTGTACCAACACCAGGGTGATAACAGAGCTGTGTTCCTTTCTGTAGATTCTAGGAGAGGATCTGTTTTCTTGCCTTTTCTAATTCCTGCAGGCTCCCTGAATTCCTTGTCTCATCTTCTTCCATCTTGAAAGCCAGTATCACAGTATCTTCAAATGTTTCTCTGACCTCTTCTTCTGTCTCTCTTTCTCTTTAAGGACTGTTGTGATTACATTGGGTCTACCTGCTTAATCCAAGCTAATCTCCCTATTTTAGGATTCCTTGCTTAGCAACTTTAACTCTCATTTGCCTAGTAATACCCTCATGGATCAAATGATTAGAATGTGTACATTGAGAAGGAAGAGTATTAGTTTGGCAACAACAGATAGTGTCTGCAAAGTCTCTCTACTGTTTTTTTTCTCATGTAATAGTTTTAATTCTCGGTTTCCTTATTTGTGGAAAGGAAGTTATAATAGAGTTTGCCTGGTCAGAAGGCTGGGAGGATTAAGTGATTGATTATACTGAAATTTTCTGGCACCTCGTCCCCAAAATGGTAACTAATGTCGAATCTATTTTATATCATTCGCTATAACTTCTTCCTCAAAGGCAGGGCAGTGATTACTCTCATTTGTGAGATAAACTTTCTCAATTTCAAACAGATTTTATTAGAAAATGAGAATTGTGATGTCTTCTTTGGTATCAGTGAAAAGCACACTTTCTAACATGCACCTAAAGTATGTTGTTGTTGTTGTTAGCAGTTCCTTATTAACAATTCTGATAAGAATCCAAAGGATTAAATATATGACTCAAAATTTTTTCTCTAGCTCTCTGATGGCTCCTGGCAAGCTTTTTATTGTTATTCTTTTGTGTCAATAAATATGTTAACTTATTTGTAAATAATTGTTACTTATATGCATATTCATTTATGTTGTGTGAGAAAATGGGCAAGGCAATTGTCCTAAAGATAACTTAACAAAGACATAGAGAAACTTCATCTTCTCTATATGGAATTTACCAAGAGAAAGAAGTGTCCTTATCAAGAATAAGAGATTTTAATTTTTGTCTGTGATTTTACTACACACTAAATAGTTATTTCTCTTGCAATATTCCATCAGAGAGTTCACTCAGTTAAAGAGTGGAAGATAGAAAAATACAGTGTATTCATTAGCTCTGACCTTGGACGCTAACATTATTGACTTGTTCTTGGTTTGTAAAACTAATAGAGCTCATTTACAATACTCAAATTGTACTTTCGTGTGGGGGGATTCCAATATAATGATGGCTTAGTAATGGAGCTAAAGTTCCTATTTTTTCTGTTTCACAGCTGAAAGCAAACACATACATACATACATACATACATACATACATACATACATATATATATGTCCTAAAGGACTGAATTGTCCTTAAACAAAAGGGATGAGGGAAAGGGGAACAGATTTTTATAAACACTGAATGGCTCATACAATTTAGAGTTTTGCAAAAAGGGGACCTGAGTCCTGCTATTGTGTAACTTTTTCAGTCCTGCTCCTTCAGAGGGGAGCACACACAGAAAGGAAACTACTTGTGGATGACAGTGATCATTGTTCTATGACTCTTAATATACTGAATAAAAACATCAAATCACAGATGCCAAGGATTTTCTTGCCCTCTAGGGTGCTAAACATTTGGGGTTGCAGAGGTGACGCTCATCCTCCAGATTAAAAGTTTCAGGTGTAGGAGACAGGGGCCCACGTTGGGTGGATAGGGAAGGGAGTTTGAATTCCTGCTCTGTCTCTTGCAGTTACATAAACTCAAACACACCACCCCACTTCAGTGGATCTTGGATTAATATTTTTAAATATAATTTAATAAGATTAGTGATTTCTAAGTCTTTATAAATTTTTTCATGTGAACCATTTTTTATTAATGGAAAACTTTCTGAAACCTCTAAATTGAATATCTGTGGTACAATAGAAACAGAGCAAAATGTTACCTTTCCTTTCCAGACAGATTTCGAAGCCTGTACTGAAAACCAGTACATCCATAAAACAGTTTTTAAATAAATGAGACTCTTCCACCAGCACATCCACCTATAGAATTTGATCATCTATTCCCTATACCAGCAATTCTTAGCCATGGCCTTGTGAATCTCTGCTGTGTCGGTCTGTTACTAGTCGTGTTTGACAGCAAAAGGAAACCTCGGCACTGAATTGACTTCACAATCTTAGTGGATTAATGCAATCAACCAGTTCTCTCTTGCTGCTTATCCAGCCCATCCAACCTAGTGGTTTACAACAGACATTTGTTATTTCTCATGATCCTGTGCATCACGTGAGCACTTACTCTACTCTAGAGCAGGATGAGAAATTTCCATAGTAAGCTCGGTGTCAAAGTCGAAAGTAGAGTCATGCATAAAGAGAAAAAGGTCCACCATCACCACCTGCATAGTTTCCAAGTGTCAATCAATATGCTGTTATTATGAATACAAATATATTCATAATATACTATATGTTTGTGTATATACTATATATCATGCTACATATGTCTACACATTTCTAAGTTTTTCATCCAAAGGATTAAGATATTCATTGAACGTTATCTTAAAAAAAAAAAAAGGCTCACAGCCACACACTCTAGTCATTGTTGTTACTTGCCATTGAGTCAGTATCTGACTCATGACCCCACCTGCAACAGGTGAAACGCTATTGTTAGTGCTTCTCTGCTATTCAGAGAGTCTTTAATGGCTAATTGTTTTGGTGGAGTGGGTTGATGAGTCCTTCTCCCAAGCCTCCAGCACCTGGTGTTTCCAGATGGTCTCCCATCCAAGTACTAACCAGGCCTGACCCTGCTTAGCTTCCCAGATCTGATGGAATTGGACACCACATAATACGTGCCTGTAATTCCAGCTACTCTGGAGGCTGAGGCAGGAGGACTACAAGTTCCCTGGAAGTAGCCTGTGCAACTTAGTAAGACCTTGTCTCAAGATAAAAAATTGTCTTGGGTGCAGCTCAGGGATAAACCACTTCCCTATCATGTGCAACACCCTGGGTTCAAAGCTCAATTACTGAAAAAAAATTGTCTCAATTCTGCCCTTGGAAAACGTTGAGCCATAGTGTTCATTTCTGAATAAGGCAGATAAAAAAACTGTACTTTTAAGTAGGTAAATTTTCCAACAAAGAAGATAACATATAGCATATTTATGAGGCTCTTTTCTCCCTAACACATTGTTGCAATTTTCTATGAAATCAAACTTTTGATATTTCTTTTTCACTGCTTCAGACTTCAGAGAAAAAACATATGCTTGGCTTTTGTAACTCTTTTTCAGTTCTGATACAGAAGTAAAACCGAGGTATACTGTTACTACTTTGCTACAAATTCAGATTGTTGTTGTTGTTGTTGTTAGTTAGTTGCCCTTGAGTAGGTATCCTGACTCATAGCAACCCTCATAGGGTTTTCAATGGCTGACTATTTCGGGATTGCCTTGGGAATGGATTGCCAGGTCATTCTCCCATTTTTGCAGTGCTGGGAATTGAACTCCAGACCTCAGAGACTGCAGCGCAGCACTCTCCCAACTGAGCTAAATCCCAGCCCACAAGTTCAGATTGGGCACAGCAAAATTACCCTATTTTATGACATAGCAAATGATAAAATCTAGTTTCATATAGTCAACAAAAATTACTCTGAGAAGATTTTCTTTCCCTGTTGACTGAAAATAAAATTCAAAAGCTGAAGTTGAAAAATCTAGGGATGAGCAAAAACATGTGTGGGCTTGTTGTGTAGTTCTGATTAACAATGGTGTAATTAGGTATCATGTCACTTGTCATGTAGCTGGCAGCACATAGCTAAATCTCTATTCTTTCACTCCCTCTCAAACATTGTCATTCATTTGGGTGACAATTCATGCATAATATAATAGCCCGGGGGGTGCAATTAATTTTAGCAGTTGCACAATTTAGTAGGAAAATAAAGCATCACTAATATCATGTGTTCCTTAAAGGTCAGGTGATGCCACAATTTGCACCTATGTTGCGAGACATGAAAATTAGCAATTAACATAAATATATTATTTAACATATGGATAGCTTATCCCGATGTTCTAATGAAGTTATTCATATTTTACTAGCCATAACTATTCTTTCTTATTTTCTATAATGTAATATAATTTTTTAAAAGTGAGAGTCCATATAAATTTTGGATTAGTACTGACTATTGCATTAAGTATGTGCTAGAGAAAATAAGACAAGTCTCTATTCTAGAAAGCTTCAAAAATAACTTGATACAGTTTGATTTATTTGGTACCACCCATGTTATATTCCTGATATACTTTTGTAGTTTCTATCTCTCTCATGCATCTCATGTTTCTTACCATAATCACTGCCACTGCCTGCATTCACATATTTGACATCTTTCCTCCTGACAATTGAAATACTCTCATACCTGGACCTATTTCAGCTTGTGATTCAAATATTGCCAATGAGATCTTTCCCAGTCATTCTTTTGTCTCCTGACCGTCTGTTACAACTTTAGGACACTGTACATGAATCAGCTCTGTGTTATTATAACAAAACACCTGAGGTAATTAATTTAAAAAGAGAAAACGGTTATTTTGGTCAAAGTTAGGAAAGTTCTAGTTCATGATCTGAGGGCCTTTTCTTTGGACTTCTGATAAGGCAGAGCATCATAATGGGAGTGCTTGATGAAAAAGACTGCTTGCTTTAGGAGCTAAGAAGCAAAGCAAAGAAATAGGAAGAGGAAGAGACTGGGTCCCACAAACCCCTACAAAGTCTAAGAACCAATGACCTGGGACCTCCAAAAAGACCCACTTCCTAAAGGTCCCAGGGCCTCCTAATAATAACATCCTGGGTACCAAGCCTTTGGGCTTGGGATTTTGGGGGTACTTGGCTAAACCATAGCAGATACAGACCTAAATTCTGAACTTCTGGTTAAAGTGATACTAATAACTAAGCTGCTGGTATACACCTGTGGTTTAATAAATTGCCCTCCTCTTACTCTTATATACTAGGGAAGTCTTTGTGGTGAGTTGAGGGCAAACATTTTTAAAAGGGCTATTAATGAGTGTGTGGATAATACCTATTGAGCACTTACTATGTTCTAATTATTGTTTAAAGAACTTCACAGATATCATCTTATTTCATTCTCTCCACAATTCTATCAGGCAATTATTATAATTGCCATTTCCATTTTGTTAATGAGTGTGAGGCAGAGAGAGGTTAACTCATTTGCCAAAAATCACAAAATTATGAGATAATGGAGCTGAGATTTGTACTTGTACTAGCTGAATCAAAAGCTCATAATTTCCCCCATTAAATGTGAAGGAGAAAGAAGGGCAAATAATGGAAAAATCTAGAAGTCATGCTTTGGTGCCTTGTTCTCTGTAAATATTTGTTATTCAGAACACAGTGGACCAACTCTTTCTTCGGTATTTGGTTAATAGAGATTTTCTTTGTTTAACGAGAGTCTTTGTTTTCCAGTATGTGTTGAAAAGTGATACCTACTAACATAAATAAGTGTAGGTCACTTGACAGAAAAAGCAAATGACAAATGTAATTTAAAGGCAAAAGTCAGTTACTATTGTGTACTGTGTAACAGAGATGTTACATGCACCATTTAACTTCTCTTAAGTAAACAGATTCTGTAGCTCATCTTTTTTTCTTCAAGGTCATCTGTAAGAATATTGGCTTTGAAAACTGAAATCTGCAGCCGAAGCAGATAGGCTTGGAAAGGTTTGTTTTAAAGAATGGATTATGGAGTTGTGATCTGGTAATTCAGTAATCATGCATTTCTTTGTAAGTTGGCATCAGTTTTCCAGTTGTTAACCTTGCTAATTGAAAGTTACATGATATTCCCTGGGCCATCAGTCTGGATTGCATTTATCATTTTCAGGTAATCTTTGTAGGGGCAATGCCAAATAAAACATCTCACTATTTAAAAGGGGATCAATTGGATGAGATTGAAATTGCTCAACTTCTGTTGATGAGGCACAACTGCCTAGATTGGACTGTTCAGGAGGAAGAAAGCAATTTATTACACACATACTGGCCTGTATAGTTTTGTTATTGTTCTGGAAAGGGAAAGGAACAGAGACGCTGAGGAGAGGGCAGAGAGGATGACAATAGAAGGTGGGAGGTCCTACTGATAATAAGTATATGTAGAGATGTGGCGATGCTGAGTACTGATCTTATTGAACACTCTGATAGCTGTGTGGTCCTCTGCTCACACAGCTAGTGAAGAATGGGACCAAAATTTAGGCTCAAGTTTTCACAGCCAGCTCTTGAGGTCACCATCATACTAATACCCCCACTCCTAATTTGCAGCATATGGAACATTTGGGAATTTCAAGGATATTCTGTATTTCTTAATTTCTAGAGAGTAAAATTTGGCTAGCTTTTAACATGTATGATCTCATTTAATCCTTACACTAGCTCTTCAATTTTATTACCACTGAATAGATGAGAAAGCTAAGATTTGAAAAAAAGTCAAAGATATAAAATGCTGTTCAATTTGTTTAAATTACATACTGTCATAGCCACACATTCAGTCTAAAGAGTTTATCAAAGGTATCTCTTATACTGTGACTAGCAAGAATAAAGACTTTTATTTTAGATTGTCTATGCTATGGAAGTTCTACCTCTGGAGATGTGGTAGGAAAATCAACCAAATACGGTTTTAGTTAGTTTAATTTTGGCAACTATTTTATACTACTATATCTTTCAGTTGCCTACTTGCCTGTACATAGATTACTACAAAATTTAATAACAAAACAAAACAAAATGCCAGGAGCGAACATCTCTTCTATGGGTGGGGAGTTCAGAAATTTCAGGGTTTTTTATTCTTCTTTATTTATAAATATTGGTGAGTACCGGTAATAAGACTTCTGCTATTTCCATTACACAACTATTATATCACTTTTGGTTGTACTTTCATCAACTTACAGATTTCACAGAACCTTTTGATTAATATATAGTAGAAAATTGTATGCAATTATGTTTATATTCCTCTTTCTTTCTCCATGTATTTGTATTGTTACATCAGCTATTTTGAGATTATCCTCTCCCTCTTTATCTCTCCACATTATTTCCCCTCCCCTTGCCCCCATCTTCAACCTCCACTTCCTGTACTGGACCCATCTCTACTTCTTTCTACCCCGCTTTCAATTCCCATCTTAGATAAGCTTGAATATATATATGCATATATATATATATTTTTATCTTCTTCCTCCTCCTCCTGCACCTCCTCCTCCACCTCCTCCTCCTCCTTCTTCCTTTAAATTAGACTTAGCTCTCACATATGAGTGAGAACATATGGTATTTCTCTTTTTGGGACTTATTCATTTGCTTAAGATGATATTCTCCAGTTCTATCTATATTGCTACAAGTGACTTTTTTTATTGCTGAGTAATATTCCATTGTGTATATGTACCACAATGTTTTTTATCCATTTCTCTGTTGATGGACATCTTGGTTGGTTCCATATCTTTGTGATTGTGAAGAGCGCTGCATTAAATATGGAAATGCAGGTGTCTCTGTGGTATGATGACTTATCTCCCTTTAGGTACATTCCTGGGAGTAGTATAGCTGGGTCATTTGGCAATTCTATTCTTTATTTTCTAAGGTCTCTCCATATTGACAGAAATTTCAGTTTGATTATTGTGTAGCCAACATACTTCCGGGCCTAATATACATTTTTTTTGCATCTTATTTCAATAATAGTGGATATTTTATTACTCCATTATAAACATTAGAAACAATTATTGTCTTTTGTCTTTTGCTTGGTAATTGTTTGGCTGATTCCACTGGGGTAAAATACAATGGATTGGATTTGTGTAAGAGAGCTCTGACTCTCTGCACCATGCATCCAGTGAGCACATGATTCTAATCCACACCTGACTTTGTAGCCCTCTAAAACTACTGAAATGGGGAGGATTAGATTCAAGAATCTATGATATATTCATTTATTCTTGAATCATGTTATAAAGAGTAAATATACTGTATTTATTTTAAACTCAGAGTCAATAAATAAAAAAGAATAGACCATATATAGAATGGCAGAATTGAACAAAATGAACTACCAGTAAATTCCAGGCATGTTTCACATTGACATACGGAGCACTTAATGCTCCTGAAGTAATATGAACACAGGAAGGCGCATGAATGAAAGTTTTTTTTCTAACTAGCTTCAGAAGTACACCAGCAATTAATGTAGCCCTGTAATAGTGAAATATTAACATTGTAGATTATAACTATGAAATCAATTTCTTTATCATTCTTAAGTAAATACTGAGAGCATTATAAACTCATTCAAGATTTTAGATAATGTCTTCCACAGTGGTACCTATAGTAGTAGCTTTGAAGTGATGTTAGATTAGACAAATAATTGGGCAATGGGAAAAATATAACATTGGCTTCAAATCAAAACCAGCTTCAACCTTCCTTGTTAGTTATAAAAGAATTGAACTCATTCACTTTCTATCTAAATGTGTGCACAATATTTTCTCCTTGGATGTTATATTTTTGTAAATTATTTCAATAATCAATACATTAGCCAAGTAGCTTCTTCTATTATATATTGAATAAAATGATAATGACATGTTTAACTAAGTAAGTCATAGAATCAAAATGTCTGTGATGAATCCTGGCTCCATAAAGGAATAGACGTGCAATCTTTGGCAATTTACTTTACCTCCACACCTCAGATTATAGCCCAATCTGTAGAATGAAATGAAAACAGCAGTTACCTGAAAGGTTTGTTATAAGGATTTTATTAGTAATATATACAACATTTCTTACCTGGTCAATAAGAATAAGCTTTAATGATGATGATGATGACTGTAGAGCATGGAAAACAATGTTTTCTGTTTTTCTGAACGCTATGGATGCAAAAAAATAAAAATTGGGACAAAAATTTTAAAATCTATATAAAAATATCCTGCAGTCAACTTCTAAGTCATATGCAGTACAAAAAACCTTAAACATGTTTAAAGTCTTTTGACATTAGCATAATAGTTAAGCAAAACTTTTGGCAAATGCCTGATTAGTATTGTGACCCCAAATAGCCAGACCTGAAAATAAAAATTAAATTAAAAAAACTAAAAGAGAACAAGAAAACAGAGTGTTTGATAAAGGAGCTTGATATTAAAGTTTGTCCTATTTTTAAAAAATAAGGTATTATTGTCAACTAGCAAATTGCTTTGAGGGGAGGCAGGTAATTCTAAATCTGTGCAAGATATAGGATTATGCCTTGACTATTTGTTTTATGGATCCACAGCAATAACTAGCACCCTACTAGGCACTGAAAGATTAAATGGTGACAAATGTCCCAAAGGAGGGGATCCAAACTCCACAAATTAGCATAAAGCCAAATGGACAGAGTTTGAAATACAGACATCTTGAGCATTTTCAAAATGGCCTAGAATACACATTAAAAACAAAAGGAAGAATTTCACAAACATTTGGATTTAGATATGTTGTTGTTGGGTGCTGTCGAGTCGGTGTCCAATTCCTAGTGACCCTATGTACAACAAGTGAAACAGTATTGTTAGTGCTTCTCAGCTATTCATAAAGTTTTCAATGATTGATTACTCTTTGGGAGTGTTGCGAGGTCTTTGTCCCATCCTGAACCTAATTTTTCACATATTTGAAGCCCTGCCTGTGAATTGCTGGTATATTATCTGGGCAAAAGTGAAACAGATATGATGTATATCTTTTGTTTTTTAATAAAAATAGTTTATATCCTGAGCATCTAGGTAATCCTGAGGCTCTATATCATCAGTGTAGCATTTTGCTTTCCTATTGGCTATGGCTTCTTATTGCTGAAGCCAGTTAATATGACTATTATTCAAATTTATGCACCCACCACCAAGGCCACAAATGAAGAAAGGGAAGACTTCTATCAGCTTCTGCAATCTGAAATAGATCAAACATGCAATCAAGACATACTAATAATCACTGGTGACTGGAATACAAAGGTTGGAAACAAAGAAGAAGGCCCAGTAGTTGGAAAATATGGTCTTGGTGACAGAAATGAAGCTGGAGATCGCATGATAGAATTTTGTCAGACCAATGACCTTTTCATTGCAAATACATTTTTTCAACATCACAAACGGAGACTATACACATGGACTTCACCAGATGGAACATACAGAAATCAAATTGACTACATATGTGCAAAGAGACGATGGAAAAGCTCTGTACAAAATGTCAAAACAAGACCAGGTG